>CAUYQG010129296.1:0-21176 GCA_963574415.1 Tarsius wallacei
CACCACCGTTTCCCATTACTGCCAATCATTTTCTTATAGCATTATAATTGTTCAAGGTCCGCTTATGAGTGAGAACACATGGAACTCTGTTCTTTGTTTCTGTGATAAATCACTGAGTATGATCGACTCCAAATCCATCCAGGTTGTTGCAAAGTCCATATGTTTGTCCTTCTTTATGGCTGCATAATATTCCATTGTATATATGTACCACATTTTTTTAATCCAGCCCAGCTTCGATGGGCAACATGGTTGGTTCCATGTTTTTGCTATTGTGAAGAGAGCTGCAACAAACATACATGTGCAGGTATCTTTTTTGTAGAATGATTTGAGTTCCTCCAGGTATATTCTCAATAGGGGAATTACTGGGTCATATGGAAGGTCAATTTCTAGTTCTTTCAGAAATTGCCACACTGTCTTCCTGAGAGGTTGCACTAGTTTGCATTCCCACCAGCAGTGTGGAAATCTTCCTTTTTCTCCACATCCTCACCAGCATCTGTTGTTGTTTGTTTTATTAATGATGGCCATTCTTACTGCAGTTAGGTGATATCTCAATGTAGTTTTGATTTGCATTTCTCTGATGATGAGTGAGGCTGAACACTTTTTCATGTGCCTGCTGGCTGCCCATATATCTTCTTTTGAGAAGTGTCTATTCATGTCTTTTGCTTAATTTCCTATTTGGTTTTTAGATTTTCCTTTCTGATTTGTAAGTTTGCATTGTATACAACTAAAATAGATGTTTTGTCTAACCATGTACAATACATGTTTCTCAGTTATTTTCTTTCAACTATATATACATATATAACTTTTGCTATTGAGAAATTTTAAGATTTTATGTTGTCTTATTTATATTTTTTTAAAGTTTTTGGCTTTTCTGTCATGCCTATAAAAGCAAGCCATATTCCAATATTATTAACATTATTTTCTTAATTCATGTGCTATTTTTGTATCTTTTTAAATTTTCATTTTCCAACTTTGAATCTTTTTATTTCAAATTCCATTTACTAAGCAAACATAATAAAAAAAAACATGATGCTAAGGGGGAAACATTTTTAAATGATTAAGAAAATATCGAAAGCACATTTAAAACCACGGCAAATTGCAGTCCTTTGTAACTCTCTTAAAAGATGACCACTGTGACTGTTGGTTCTGCCCCATTGTTCAAAAGGCAGAACACAGAAAATGTTTGAAGTAGAGAAGCCCAGGCACTGTTTCCACCAGGTGCCTCCTGTGTCCAAGGAAGGTAGTAACACCATAGAAACCCTAACCCAAAAACCCAGATGCAGGCTGCAATCATTTCACAACCAAAAACTCATGTAAGCCAAATACTGAATAAACATTCACGAGAAAAAAAGTAAGAAACGACTTACAGAAATTTGAACAATTAAACAAACAAACAAAAATGACAAGAAAGATCTAAATAAAACATAGAGGCTCTAGAGGAAAAATGTTTTCTTCCATTTAATTATTAAGAAGAGGTCAGCTGCAGTGGTTCAAGCCTGTAATCCCAGCACTTTGGGTGGCCGAGGTGACAGGATTGCCTGAGCCCATGTGTTAGAGAACAGCCTGGGCAATTTGGCGAGACCTCATCTCTTCAATTAAAAAAAAATTGCCTCAGCCTGTGATCCCAGCACTTTAGGAGACCAAGGTAAGTGGATTGCCTGAGTCTGTAGGTTCAAGACCAACCAGGGAAACTTGGTGAGACCTCATCTCTACAATAAATCAAAACTCAGCTGGGCATGGTGGCACACGCCTGTTGTTCTGGTTACCTGGAAGGCTGAGATGGAAGGATCACCAGAGCCCAGAAGATCGACACTGGGGTGACCATGAACATGCCACTGCACTTCAGCATGGGTGATGGAGTGAGACTCCAACTTAAAAAAAAAAGAAGAGAAACCATTCCAACTGCATCCTCTACCTCTTATTCTCCCAGAGGAAGAAAAGAATGTCAACTTTAAGTCCTGATATAACTAGAATGTATCGTCAAGTAAAACATTAAGAATATATATTTAAGTAGATCCACCCTGAATGTTGTACATGTGCATATGTGTATCTGTGTATATTTCCATAGATTGATAGCTAGTTGTTCTAGTGTTTGGTTTAAATAATCCTAAATAATTTAATAAATTGTCAGTGGTTTAAATTGACACCTTTATCATTAAATAAATTCTTCTAAATATGTCTACTTTAGGATCTTATAAATGTTCATTTATCTGATAGTTTATGCTTGTGCCAGTGTTCTTGTTTTAATTGCTTTGATAATATGAGATATTTGACAACTTGTAGGGCTAATTCCATCTCATTTATTTTTTAACTTGTTAATAGCCCTTCTTGTTTGTTTGCAATATACACATTATAATTATTTTCTTAGGTGAGAATTTTAAAAAGATGGCAGTTTGATGAAGATTTTCACGACTAAACCTTGAAAAAGTAGAAGGGAACGAAAGCTATTTCCTTTCCATGTTCCTGTTGGCTGTTGCAGTAGATAAATAGTTTAGATTTTCGGAAACTTGCTTCATCTAATTGTTTACACTCTTATTCATTAGTAGCTATTTCACTGATCAGAGGGAATTTTCTTGTAATGAAATAGGCTAATTCCGTTTACTGAAACCGTATGAAGGAAGTAAAAAGACAAATTTTCATTCAGTAGTTTTAAGATTTCTGCTCATGAAAAGCCACACAGCTGCATACAGGCTGCCAGCTCTTGCATTCTCAAAGAAACTGGAAAGGCAGAAAAACAACTTACAATAAAGACGTGTCAGAGCATGCAGGACCTTCTACCCCATCTTATCATTACCAGTTGAATTAAGTTGAATTAACTGAATTAACTGGGTCTCTTAAGCTCGATTGTTCTTAAAATTAGAGCCACTGAAAGCAAGTACAAACAGACAGCATAGGGAATGTATGGCTACCTTTCTAAACAAAGAACATTTCTAAGTTACACATAGCTTAAGATCTAAAATTTCAAGGAACGTCTGCAGTTTGAACCTTGAATTCACTATATAGCAGTATATTAAAAATGTAGTTTCCAGGAAAACTCCATGACAGAATAAATATGAACTTCCAAGTTCTCATTTCTATGTGTAGATTTTTCAAAGGAAATCAGGGAAAATCAGCTGTAGGCCTCTTGGAATCTTCCCACCAGATAAAATATGTAGGAATGGGGTCAGAATGTGAACAAAGGGGGAGGTTGGAAATGAAATTCCCTTCAAGAGACTATTTCTGGGCTTTGAGCATTCATTCCCTCTTTGAGATAATAAGTTTGCTACTTTCCCACTCTAAACCTAGTAAAGAATGCTTTGAGAGAATCTCCCAGACAGCCGTACAATGTTTTCCCTGCATTTTGGGGTTAATGCCTAGCATATACCTGATAATGCAAAGGCAACTCTGGGGTGGAATTTCAATCCTACCAGAAAATCTTGAAGTCAAGAGAAAGGCTAACCGTTTGGTGTTCAAACCAAGATGTGGATTCATTGAGCGTTCATTCCCAATGTTTACAAGGCCCGGTATGCAAGAGTGTTTATGGTGGACCACAACACAGTGAGAGGTTGTCTTCAATTCTGTCCAGTAGGACAGTTTGAAAAAGGAAGACCTGAACAGAAAGTGGTTGTATGTCTATTATTATTTGACCAGAGGCAGAGGGAGGAAACACAAGGTGCCAGAATAGAGTTGCATCTACCCAGACTAAAGCAACTGCAGGCACTAGGGAATCAACAGTTAAACTTGTAAGAGTCAATGGAGTCACTACAAGATGCTAGACGGGAGGTTTTCAGTCTTAGAATTGTGGACAAATGTAATAGATATGTTTGTCACCTATCTCATCACATAAATAGATAGATACATGAGGAAGAAGATTAATGGTAACAATTTCTTTGAAGAGGGTTAATGCAGGGTTGTGTATGTCTCCTTCCTTTTCTCTGTAAGTGACCATAGTTGACTACCAATCTCTGAAAAGTAAGTCTCTAGGTGGTCAGCTAGAGAGTGTTCTGCACCATGAAATATTGCAGAAAGATATTCATAAAAACATCTCAAAAGTGCATACAAAGTATGTCGTAAGCAAAAGCCAACATTTGGATATCCGCCATTTTGAAAGAGCTTTTCAGATTAAAACTGCAACCATGAAACAAGGCCCTTTAAGACCACTTCACCTCTAATCCTTACTCTCAACTTACCTAAACCCCTGAATGGGTAGAATTTAAAATGTAGGAATGTGGTAAAATGGTGAATCGAAAAATAGCATAGACACAAAACAGGTTCATTTGTCCCTGTCAATCTTTGAGGCCTGGTTATGCCAAGGATTGTAACAGGGAATGAAGACACTTTAACACTGAATGAGAGATGGAAGCTTTGGAATTGGATTGTATTGGGCTTTTTAATAACTGAGAATGGGCACAGGTAATATAACATTCTTTCCACATTTCACAGTCACCAGTTCAGCATTTTGAGCAAATTGGTTATGCAATGTTTTTAAGGAGCTCGATGTCTAGAAAGACAGAGAGGTCGTATATAAATCATTAAAATGCAATTCATTTATTCAACCAATATTTATTGACCATGTTCTATATGCTAGGCAACATTCCAGGTGTTAAGAACACAACATGTGTTTTTAGATGCCTTATTATATGTTTGTGCCAAGGTACTTTGAAAGCAAAGCAGCAATTAATTTTGTCCTGAGGTTTAGAAAAGTTTTCAGTGGAGGTAATATTTTTATATATCTTGACAGAGAGAGAAGTTTTCCAAGGTAGGAATTGCAGACAGCAGAAACAAAGCATGCAGAGGGAGAAAAAGAAAAGGTTGAAACAGTATAGTAGCCATGGACTGCAAGTCAGCACGGTGTCTTGGGGAAAGCTCACATATGGAATCAAACAGAGCTCAATTCACATCTAGGTGATTGCTTAGCTGAGTAAAAACTGACGTTTGTATTAGCCTGTCGGTGCTGCACGCACCTCCACGCCTCTTGAGTTTTTCTCAAGTATTGAAGCGTAAGAATAAAACATACTTCACCTGGTGTTAGGCTTGGGCTTCCTCAATCCTGGGGTTACTGCTGCACCACCCTCCGATATGTCTGCAGTTGGCAAGGTTGTGGGTGGTATTTGGATTTCTTCTGATGTATTCTTTGCTGAAATCAGGGGAAAGGCTTCCAGTAACACCTTTGCTTAATAGGAGAACATCTTCCATCAAGAAAGTAGCATTTTTTTCTTTCTAGATGGAAATGTTGATGAAGACAGAGAAATAAACCAAGTTCTGATTAAAAAATGAAAGATGCCGTAGATCATAAACTATTAGTCTTAAGGCAAAGCTACATGTCTCTAGTGATGCATGTATATATGCACATAATCATAAATGTTCTTTATTGAACAATAGATAGTATATATCAGACACCAGGGCATGCAGTCTAGATACTTTATCTTATTTAATTCCTTACAAAGTTGGTGTCAAGATCCATACATCTTATTACATTGTGGGCTAAGTAATTTATCTATAGGTCACTCACCCAATAAGTCATACGTCAATTTTCTCTGATCCCAAAATTCACAACCTAACACACTGTTGAGCACTGCTTGTTATTTTAAACACTCTGCATGAAGATATTTCCATTCCGGTTTCCAAAATTTTATATTAATCTCTGGAAAACTAGACCAGAGACAGAGGATGATTGAGGGCCCACTATGAAACACCCAGTGCCCCCCTTCTCTGATTTCTACCTGTGGTCACTAGGCTTCTTCACTTTCTCTCCCATGGAAGTGAGTTATTTCTTCACCTGGAACACTCCTACAAGTTTCAGCGACCAACCTTGTTGATTATAAGGTTGACTGCCCCCTCAACGTATCTACTCATTTCTGCTTTTATTTGTTTCTTTGGGCTTTATTCAAACAGATCCTTTGATGTCTTCTTGACATGTTAGACTATACCTAAACTTCCAATGCATGCACAATTTAAAGATTATCATCCCAGTTATTATTACCATTGTCATCAACATCAATATTATCATCTTCAGCATCATTATTTTATTGGGTGGATACTGAGGACCTTTTCGGTGGCCCTTTTGCTAATGTCAATAATGTGTAAATCGTGTGAAAACCAGTCACTTGAAAGGCAAGTCGATGGCTTCTTTCCAACTCATAGAATGAACTGTGGACTGTAGGCGAGTCACTTTTTCCAGTGTTCAGTTACACAGCTGTTTTAACCAGAAGCTATACTCCAGAGTACAGAACAGATGTGCAACGTGCTGGTTCCCAAGTGACACTTGCTGCGCAGGATGCTTGAATATGCTGATGATTTTCTACCTCTGTCAGTATCAGGATATTTTTGTTTTCCTGGTGGTCATATGGAGGTTATACAAGTTCAGTCTAGGGCTTTGACAGGTTATGTCTCTGGACAGCACAGCCAAGACATGCTGTTCGCCTAAGTACTGTCAGTTTTGGCTTCAAATGTGCATAGTTTCTGCCTAGGCTGACATCTCATTTTCCCGTCATCTCTGCAGCAGGGAGGCACCCCTGCCAAGTCCACTTAAAATAGCTTCTTCAGTTGTGGCTGCTTCTTGTTAACTCCTTTGGGGCAGGCAACTATTTCAAAATTCTTAGTCACATTATCACCTATTTCAAAACTAATAATGTACAAGGAAATGTCCCCTAACAACATGAGTGGAGGGAAGGAAGGATTCTAAACTTCTCTCACCTCAAAGTTTTGACATTTGCTTAAACAAACTCTATAGAATGATTGGCCGTATTCACAATCACTGAGGTCATGTAAAGACTATGTTTCCAGTAAATTCCACTTTGTCCAGTGTAATTTTTGTATGTAAATTCCTAATGAATAGTATCATATCATAAACATCCTCAAGGGCCTTAATTATGCCAAGACATTATCATCATTGTTCTTAACATCGCTATCATTTCTAGAACACCTGTTCCATAGGAAGCATTCTGCATTTATTCTGAGTTCATTCTCATCACAATATTGCTAGGTACCAATGAACACCATTTTGCTTATATGAGAAGACCAAGAGCCAACTATATTAATTTCATTTTCCATGGCCATAGACCTAAGAAAGGGTTACAATCAAGTCTTGCTAATGCCAAAAACCTAAATCTTTCCTTCTCATTATATTTATTTTCAATATTAAAACAAACAAAAAGTAAATAAAAGCCATTTGCAAAATGAACGAGCCTGTGTAATACAAAATATATTTTAAAGTGTAACTAATATGTTTTATTTATTTATTTAGAAACAGGGTCTCACTCTGTCACTCAAGCTGGAGTGCAGGTTTACAATCTCAGCCTCAACTTTCTGGTCTCAACTGACCCTTCCATCTCAGCCTCCCAAGTAGCTGGACTATAGGCACAGGTTATCACACTTTGCTAATATTTTTAATTTTTTAATTTTTTGTAGAGATGAGGTCTTACTATGTTTCTTAGGCTGGTCTTGCATTCTTGGGTTCAAGTGATCCTCCCAGATGTGAGTCACTGTGCCTTGCCACTTTTGAATTTTTTGTTGCATTTATGGGCAGTGGGAGTACTGTGAAATTAATGGTAGACCAAAAGGTATTTTTAACTTGAGTGCTACCTCTGGAAAATATCCTAGAACTCCTTTAATCCAATTACATTGCAGTCTTAGTTCTAACTTTGTGGTCTAGGGAGGTTAAAGCATTTTGTCTAATTCCACAAATTGCTTAGGGGGCAACTCCAGGACCGTAACCTAATCATTCTGTCTCATGATATAAAACGGAATAACTAATTTGCCTTGATTTTGAACTCTGCACTGGGTAGTCTCCATAACCCTTCAAATAATTGTAGAAGCTAAAACTTAATAAAACAAAGGGTTAGCCATGTAAATGAAATTTATATTTTGTTTTGTTAGTTAATTTAAGTGATATTTAGAGAACTATTGAACGGGTAGTACAGTTTTATTAAAGGTACATTTTCTTTTTTTTTTGGTTTTATTGTATTGACTCTTTATTTGTCTCTTTCATTCTATTATCTGCAAATTTGTAAAAATATTCCCACAGTTTAAACATTTTTACAAAATTTATGTATACAAAATGTACATGTTTATGAGGTACATAGTGATGTTTTGATGCATATGTGTAATGATCAGATTGGGATAATTCACATGCCCATCATCTCAAACAATTCTCATTTCTTCATGTTGGAAATATTCAATACCCTCCTAGCTATTTAAAACTATGTAACATATTATTGTTAACTGTAGTCATCCCACAGTAGTATATTTTCTTAAACTACAAAACGAAAAATCAGAAATAATGGTTTGTAAATAAAAAATTTTTTTAAGAGATTTTTAAAGGAGTTTTACTTTGTTTTTGCAAGAAAGGAGAGAGTTGCTCGACTGTTTGAAAAAATAATTGGAGACCCCATCTCTTTTTTAAAATTAGTGAAGTGTGGTGGCACACATCTATAGTTTTAGTTTCTCACTTGATACCGGGAGCTCAAGGCTGAAGTTAACTATAAAAGTGCCACTACTCTGTAGCTTGGGTGATAAAGCAAGGTCCTTTTTCAAAAGAAAGAAGAAGGAGGAGGAGGAGAGAAAGAGAAAGAAAGAAAGAAAGAAAGAAAGAAAGAAAGAAAGGAAGAAAGAAAGAAAGGAAGAAAGAAAGAAAAAGAGAGGGAGGGAGGGAGGGTGGGAGGGAGGGAGGTATTGACTAGCAACAACAATTGGAAGATTCAGGCAGAAAGTTCTCAACGAGATAGGGTCCTAGATGCTGTGTTGTAAATGATCTGTCAGGATTTTCACGGTCATCCTCTCTCTTCCACATGTATCTTGAAGGCATCGTCTAGCCTTGAGCATTCTGTTAGGGAAATAATTTAGCATGCAATATTTCAACACAGAGGGAATTTTTTAATCCTCCTGTTTTCTTGTATTTGATTTAGTGACTTTATGTAAGTGTCACTCTTGAGACACTGGTATATTAGTCTCCTCAAAGATTATTTGTTTGGATATGATGCTTTTCAAGCACTGCCTTCTATGTAATTTTCCAACAATGTGGGGCTACAGGTTATGGGGAAACGAAAACCAAACAAACTTGTATTACTCTTTGTTGGCTTTTCCTTGTCTTGTCTTTTTATTTTCATCCTCCTGGTTTTACAAACACAAAAAAAGGGCTGATTTGTTTTTATTTTTTAAATATAAACACTTATAGAAATATATTTAACCCATTCCTTGAAATCTCCGTTGAGCTTTGATATAAAGTGCACATTATTGATTCAAGTAGTCTGTAGGGTTCAATAGGCATTTCAGAATTAAAACATTCTTATCACAATAATATCCCATAGCCATTTATTATATTAATTATATTAATTCACTTTCTCTTAGGCACTATATATTTTAGTTAATTATCCCAGGGATCCTATGAGGAGGATAAGATTATTTTCTATAATTAACAGATGAAAAAATTTAAATTTAGCAACATTTAGATAATGCTCAAATTACAGTATTGGTATGCAAACACAGAGTGGTATATCAAATGTCTTGCAATTCTTCACAGCATTAAACTTCTTCATATAATGCATTCCTGGGCAGTGTCTTAAGAAGACACCGGGTCTGCAAATGAAAAAGATGTATTGTACCTGTTCAACATTTCTTTACTTTTAAAAGCAGAAATAATTGGGCTTATTCTCCCAGGAAATCAGAGATCTTTATATACCATCAATTTATCATTCTCTTTATCAGTGCATACAATTTATCTATGATTATATCAATGTATGTATGTGGCTCAATTTTGAATTGTTACCTCTGCCTTCTATACATATAAACAAAGCCCAATGTATGTCATAAGCAAAAGAAAAACATAGAAAACTACCACTGCATAAATGAGATCATGTATGCAAAGTCTCTAATGTGCTGCCCAGTATATACATTCCATAAATATTAGCATACATGAATTCCATTCTCTAAGACACCATTCCTCTTCTCTTATCTTGAGTTGCAAGTTTCTACAAATGTTTGTCAGGTATTTTCAGGTAAATATATTTTGAAGTACTGTTTGTTGTTTATTGATTTTAAAAGCAATGCATGAACTTCGTAGAATATTTAGAAATTATAGGATGTATTATAAAAGACAAATAAAAATAACTTGAGATATCAACTTGAATATTGTCAGAAAATGGATGGCTCGCTCAATCCAAGTAATTTTGCAATATTTAGAGAAATTAAGAAGTTCCCTGGAGGACCAATATCGGGAGCCATTACCACTCCTAGGCCTGAAAGGAGAAGTGGAGGCAATGGAACCCCATGTCAGTAGCTGTATGGAGAGGGCTGCTTGGCAGAAAGCTTGGCCTTCTTTAGATGAATACAGCTAAGTCACCATAGTTTAGCAGGATGGAGAGGATTAATTCCTGATCTCATCTTCCTGCTACTTCTGAGAGTCCTCTTAGCAACTTCTATTGGCTGAACCTTAATAGAAACCAAAGTCAGGAAAACAAGGCAGGAAGAACTTCAAGGTCAGCCTCCCAAGATTTATGGTAAGATAGAAAATTGTGAATAGTAGATTTAAGGAGGCAAAGAGAAAACAGTCAGCAATCAGAATGATTTGGTCTTTCTAACTGGTGACACAGCACATTCTATTTAAATGCACTTAATAACTTTAGTTGGTATTGCTGGGGACTAGGTTCAGAATTTATTAAGCTCTCAGCTTGTATTGCATCATAAAAAGTACCTGTAATTCTCTACTTGTGTTCTAGATAGTTGTTACGATTTATTTGTTTTAATGTTTTATTATTAAGCATCTAAGAATGTATTTAGATTTCAGACTTGCAGAATTATTCAAACAACTTGAACAAGTCTGAGTGCACGTCAGTCACCCTTGTGTTTGTTCTTGACCTTTACCTATTCGGTTTGAGAAGGTCCCTGCATTCTTCCTGAGGAAATCTCCAGTTGCTTTGATCACGTCAGTTGTACTTTTGTGTCCGTTTCCTTATTTCGTTAGACTTGTGTGTTGTAAGGACCAATATATGATGTTATTGTTGTATTACTTAAGACTTTCTTGATCACCATGATCAACAATGGAATCCAAACTACTTTAAACAAAATACATTCTTGCCTTACTTATCTGTAGATTACACAGGTGTATTTTGAAACAGTAATAGACGACGCTGAATCTACAAACTAAAAAGTTATATAAAATAACTCTTTTTATGTGATATTTATAAGTATAGACAAATCTAGATATCTATTATCTATCTATTCAGTCATCCATTAATCATTATATTTATATTTAATATATTCATATATAAAATATATTTATATACTTATAATATAAATATATTATATTATTATATTATAATCATACTCTAAATTGTATAATATATTAATATACATATATTGAATTATAGTATAATCCTATATTAATATAAATATATCAAATTATATTATTGTATTATAATTATAAGATACATTATGTTATAAGTATATAAATATATATTTATTATATAAATATATTAGATGTAATGATAAATGGATAACTGAATAGATGGATAGGAGAGGAATAGCTAGATTTGTCTATACTCATATATTAAATATGGTAATAACATATTTATATAGAAATATATATTTATAGCTGCATTTTTAACTTGCCATGGCTTTCCATTGAGCTATCTTTATTCTCACGTAGGCTTTCTTCACTTACGAATGCAAAGATGGTTCTTTGGCAATTAGAGATGGTAGTACAAACTTTTAGCAACCCAGCAGAAGAAGTCCTTAAATATTTCTGACAATACTCACTAGGTGATCTTTATAGCTTAACTTGGACTATTTCACTACCAATGAATAAATAACTGAAAATATACATATATAGACCAAATACCCTTACAGGTGAGGCATTGGTGAAAGCTACTGATGCCTTACTTTTGTCCTTCTAAATACTTTATGGTATTTTGAGGGGTACATACCTAAAAATTAGGTTTTAGTGACAAGGCTTTACTACCTAGAGAGAGCATTGAAAGGAGACATAATGTCAGTCTGGGAAGAAATGTTTAGCTTGTTTGAAACCAACCTTATCAATAGTCTGGGTGCAGAAGGAAGAAATAAAAGTCATTTACCACAAGATAGATAATAACTGGGAAGGTGGCTTAGTTACTCGGGAAGTTTAAAAGAGAGATTTTTTAGAAAGTCTAAGCATATGAGTAAATCACCTTTGAAATAAAACATTTCTCCAAAACTTCCTAAAAACTGAATGGAAAGTAAATAAAGAACATTAACCATGGCAGCTGAAAGCAAAACGGCCTTTCATAATCACAATTTGCATATTGTAAAATTTACTTAAAGTAAATCTTAAACATTAACCAATCATTAAAGTAATAAAAGGTTCGTGAAATATGATTCAAGTAATATTAAAGACCTAGAAATGTGGCAGACTGATAAACGTGTAAATAAAAATACAATTCAATCCCACAATTTTAAGCCAACAAAATAAAAGCATATTCTTACATATTTAGTAAACACTTTCAATTATATGTGTAACAAGCTGCTTCTTAGCCTCTTAAACTTTGTATCTGAACTCTCTAGTGCCATCTCTTTAGAGGAGGCCTCCTTTAAAATTATGTGCATATGCAAGACACCATCGTCCCGAAGTTTAATGAGTTGTGTAAATCCATAATATAAATCTGTTTGCTTTGGGTAGCATTTAACTAAGCTCTCTGGATTATCAAAACTTGGGCTATACTATGGTAGGAAAGGCAAAATTACAAAACAGCCCCCAAGCTTCCTCTTTCCTGGCTTCCCCTTGGATGTGGATGGGACCGTGAAGATGACGGGTATCATACTTGTGGTAGGATACATTGTATAGCAAAGATGAAGGGATATTTCAGATGTAATAAAGGTCTCTAATCAGTTGATTTTGAATGATTTATAAGGAGGTATATTTTAGCAAGACTACCTAACCAGGTGAGATTTTTAAAAGATAGTTCTAGTGGTGGAAAACAGATGCAGTCATTAGCCTTGAAGAAGCAAATAGTCATGTTGTGGAAAAAGTGGTGTGGCAGGCAGTGGTTGACAGCTTCTCAATGCTGAGGTCCTCACTCCTGCAGCCACAAGAAACTGTATCCTGTGAAATAGACTGTGAGATTGGAAGAGAACCCTGAGTTGCAAGTGAAACTGCACCCTTAGTAAACACCTTCATTCAAACCTTGTAGGACCCTGAATACAGGACAGAGGTAAGCTATATCCAGATTCCTGCCTGTGAAAATACATGTGTGCTGCTTTTAGCTACTTAATTTTTGTTATTTGTTCCACCGCAACAGAAACTAATAAACATGGCTTCTTCACATTTTTATAATAGAAAATGACCATTTTCATAAGCAATGTCTCTCATTCTTAAAGTAGTTTGTGTGTAGATAAGCAGTGTAGTCACTCAGGTGTAACCTGTATGCTAAAACAGAAAGTGATACTTGCCATGAATTTTCTTCTCCTGTTTATTTTGCCTTTTCTAAACAATGTTTTTTAACAATCCTGAGAAGTCACTGTTTTTTAAAAATTATTTTTCAATTAAAGAACATTCTTTAGTTGAAAACTTGGAAATGAAGTGTTGGAAGGCTGCTAAGTTGTTCCAGTCTTGGTATTATTTCCTTCCATCTCCTCACCAGTGGGAAGGAGGCACATTTTCCATCGATGCTGAAATAAGGAGCTACAGCGCAATTTACTCCTCAAGTGAAGGGGTTAGCAGAGGGTTGAGACCACAAGAGAAGTTAGAGAATAAAGGACTTTTTTCCCTTTACATCTATCTCCCGTTAGGAATCTGAAAAGCTAAGTGATTTTAGATGGGGATTTTTGGAAGGAGAGCTATGTACCATGCATGCATCTTCTATAAGGTCAAGTTAGAGATCATCCCAGAGACATCCAGAATTTCATTACAGAAGCCCGACTTGACATTGTGTCACGTCCAATGTCACTGATATAAGGTGATGCCTTTAGGTGCAAGAGTGGTGTAAGGGAAATGAGTTCTTTATCTAATAATAACTCAAAGATCAATGTGAGCTTGGCCAAGTACTGATGAAAGGCAGAAAGGAAAAGAAAAATCCACAGCTTTATGAGTACGCTCCAACTTCTGGTATTGGATACTTGATGGAGAAATGACTACATTTTATTTTAGTTGTACATTTTATTTATTTATTTACTTACTTATAGATTTCACTCATGTGATGCATATTTATTGAACTTATCTATATGGCAGGCACTGCTTGACACAGAAATGACATGATGAACTGTGCCTTTTCCAAATGACAACTGGGGAGGGAGAGTGGGTATTTGCAATACGTTCATGAACTTGAATGATATGAACTCGAAGGCCCATGTTTTTCATTTTTTTGTACCCATGGTTCCTTCATAGAGGTCCTGACACATCATGTGTGTTTAGTAGATGTACATTAAATGGATAGACAAATGATTATTTCATTCACTACTTATCAGAGCAGAATTTTACAAAATCTAGTCTACAAAAATCTCCAGCTTTTCTGCTTTGATATACATCTTTAAGTGCAATAAAGTAGCAAATGAAACCTGACATATTAGATTCTCACAGCTAGAAGTAAAAAAAGAAATGATTTTTAAAAAGCGCATATTGCTGAATGATAAAGCAGAGTTCCATTCATTTTAAATTCTCGGTTGCTTCTAGGACAAACAGTGGTAGCTCTAACCCTTGTATTTTTGGAGGTATTTCCTATGTTTCAGGTACTAGGAATGACACAGATAGAAATAACAATAAGATCCTACCCTCAAGGATAATCTCATCTACAACCCACAGCAACCATACTTGCTAAGTACCAATGTAAAGCATTTTTCAGGTTCATGTGTGAGATTGCAAAAAAGAGGTCTACCTAACCCAGACAGTTGGCAAGTATGTGTGTGGGTAAGGAGATGGGATGACAAAAGGCATCATCTAAAGATTCCCCAAGACGGTACTATCTAAAGCGAATTTTGAAAATGTGTAGGAGTTAGCTCCCAAGAGAAGAGGAAGGCCATTGTAGATTCAGTAACATGCACAAAGACAAGGTGGCTCACACCTGTAATCCCAGTGCATGGAAGGACCGAGGAAAGAGGATTGCTTGAGGCCAAGTGTTTGAGAACAACCTGGGCAACCTAGAGAGACCCCCATCTCTACAAAAAAAAAACGTAAAAATATGCTTAAGCTCCAGCAAGACATAATTATGCCCACTGTGTTTACAGCCTGGGTGACAGAGGGAGATCTTGTCTCAAAAAAAAAAAAATCATGGAAGTAGTGAAGAGAATAGACTTTAAAAGGAACAAAACTTGAGGCAAGAAGGCCCATTAAAAGACACTATGTGATATGGGTGGAAAATTATAAGGGCCTGGGCTAAGGCAGTAGAATCGGATGGAATGAAGTTGGATTTGACAGAAATCAAGGGTAAAATAAACAGGACCT
Source organism: Tarsius wallacei (assembly GCA_963574415.1). NCBI lineage: Eukaryota > Metazoa > Chordata > Mammalia > Primates > Tarsiidae > Tarsius > Tarsius wallacei. The sequence continues at coordinate 15,389 of CAUYQG010129296.1, forward strand.
GGTGATTATAAACATAGACAATAAACCCAACAGAGGAGAAAATGACCACTTTCAGGAAGCTTACTCAGTTATATAGTGAGCAGATGATGGGGCCAGGAATTTCACCCAGATCTGTCTGAGCCCCAAACCTCATGCCTGTGTGTCATCATATTATACTCCGTGTGAACCCCAAATTATACTCATATTGTACTCCATTTGAGCCCCATATTATACTGTGTCTGAGCCCCACACCTTATACCTGCATTCCATCATACTATACTCCGTTTTTTAAAATAAAGGAGAGACCTTCATAATAGTATCAGGTAGCTATAAGAACATTCACTGGAGGAAATTAAAGGCCGAAGTCCAGGTGGATGGAGAGAGCACATGGGGTATGCATGAGCACATGGGCCGGTGGGTAGAATGGCAGAGGCAGAGAGAAAGTACTAAAGACTCAAGACACTGGAAAAGGGAACACAGGGTGCATCAAGTCCAAAATGAACGGAAGCAGAGCCATAGGATTCAATCAGGCAAGAATCCAAACAGTCAGGCAATGCAGAAAAGATCTAGCAGCCGAGAGAAGATTCAGTTACAAGGAAGCTAGAGGATCAGGGTAACAAGTTCAAATGTGGGAGAAATAAAATACTAGACAGGGACCAAATCACTGCAGTGTAAGAAAGAAACCTATTCCTGGAGAACCAGAAACCATGGTTGGAGCAAAGTTGGTAGCAAGGTTTCACTGTTACATTACAAATAAACTGCTGACAAAAAGACTTGTATTTTCCCTGTGAGAATGTGTGGTCTCTTGATCTGCATATGGGGTCAGATGCACAGAGAGATTTAGTGGACTCTGCTGTACAGGTTACAGAGTTACAAAGCAAGATGCCAGGAAGGTCATTGCAGGGATTTTGTTAACAAAAAATTAAAATTAAAATTAAAAAAACTGTGTGTGCTTGTGATTTCACATGGCTTGAGTTAATGCAGAAGAATTGGAATGGCACCTGCCAAGTGCTTACACACATGCAAATTCTGTTTGTCATTTTCTAGGTAATATATTCTCCTACCTCTGAGGTTTTATTTTTTTGTTTTCTTTTCTTTTCTTTTTTCTTTTTTTTTTTTTTGTTTGTTTTTTCAGCTCCCTGGCAGTGAGATGCAAAATTATGTGTAGTTTTTGAAATCTGAAAGACTTCAGTTGAAGAGGTAATGTAACATTTACCTGCTACGTGGCTATGGATAGCTACTTAAAATCCTGAAATTCATTTTGCCCACCCATAATGTAGGTGTTGATAATAATATGCACACCTTACAGTGTTGTAATTTGGAGATTATACAATTTGTAGAAATGTTTAACCAAATGCAGAGCACTAAGAAAAATAGTAATACATAATGATAAGTGAACGAATATTAGTAAAGCCTATAATTGTCCCATAAATTAAGATACATGTGTTTATTTTCTATTATCAAAATAAATTCTTGCACTCAGGTGCTCGATGCAAATTTTTAGTAAATAAAAGCAAAATTGTACAGCAAAATTGAAGAGCTATAGATATATTGACCATTTACATGTATTCTTTTTATAATTATAATGATTTCTATTGCTGGTTTTTTCTTTCTAGTGAAAATCCACTTCTCTCAATTAAAAAGGCAGGCTCTGTAATCTGTTTCAGGGGTTGAAAAGCCTTCCAAAATTCCCTACGAGACTGTAGTTTGCATACGCCTTGGAATATTTTGGACTCCCTAACTCTTCAGCTAACTTTGCTGTTAACCATGCACCAAAGATGCCTTTGTCTATGAGAAAATACTAAAATTAATGTTTAGTAAGGTCTTCAGTATTCCAGGATCTGATCATTCGTTAGTGCTTGGTAAATTTTGCAATCAAGAAGTTAAGTGATTGGAACAAATTACAATTAAATGTCTATCTGATATTTGATGTCAAAGAGTGAGAAAAAGACCTTAACTGAAATGGACCAGGTATCATAAGGAAACTCAGCTCAAAAGTTAGTTCTTCATCTCTTGAGATGATGCATTGTGGTGATTAAAATTGTATCAATGGAATCAGACAGCTTGGATCTTGAGATGGGCTTTGTCACTACCATGAACATGGGCTGTGACAATGTATGAGCCATTGTTTTGCCATTCTTAAGCAGAAAACTAACAAACCCTCTACCTTTTTGAGTTGTTCAGATTAGGTGAGCTGTATAAACAAACATCAGCACAGAGTAATCTGGGAATGTTAGTCGTGGCTGCGTGTACCACCAAATAGTTCTTTAATGCCTTGTCAGAATGTGTTTTTCAATTAGATCTTAACTCGGACAGCTAGGAAAATTTTAAAACACCGCAATCCTGTTGGGAGGCCATAAATGTGAAACAAACGCTAAGTGTAGAACTGACTAGTTGCCTTTTGCATGTGCAAATGGATGTGGTATTACTTTCTTGCAGCCACTGTAAAAAGTTGCGACAAAGCTCATGGCTTAAAGCATCAGAAATTTATTCTCTCACACTTTTGAAGGCCAGAAGTTCATTGTCAGCATAACTGATAATCAACTGATTTCACAGAAATCAAAGTGTTGGGGGGCTGCACTCCCTCAGAGGGTCTAGGGGAGGACCCCTTGCTTGCTTCTTCCAGTGTCTGGCAGCGGCTGGCATTCCTTTATTTATGGCCCCATCACTCCAATCCCTGTCTCCACAGGACCATTGCCTCCTGGCACCTATGATTTCTGTCTGCCTTTTATAAGACTACTCATGGTTGCAGGTAAGGCCCATTCAGATACTCTAGCATAATCTCCCTACTTCAAAATTCTTCTTTTAAGCATATATGCAAAGTCCTGTTTTTTCCATATAATGTAACGGTTGCAGGTTTCTAGTTTTAGGAGTTGGATATTATTTGAAGGGCATTAATCAGTCTACCACAACTTTTTTGAAAGTTATTCTCATGTCACAACCACCAGCATCTAAAGAGGAAAATTCTGTATAAATGCTGTATTTGTTAGGATTAATTTAAACTGTACATCATAGAAGCCTCAAAAACAAAAAGATTCTGTTTTTAAAATAAGTTTAACAGTAAAAAATTCACACATATAAAGGAATCAGAACCCACCAATATTTCCACTCCATAATCCTTGACATGTCTGTCCATGGAACAATATGGTAGCCAAAGCTTCAGTCTTCAATTTATGACACCTGGCAAGGGATTAAAAAAGACAAGAGGAAGAAATGAAAGGACTTTCTGGAGAACCCCGCTGTGTAACTTTGGTTTTCCTTATTGACTTCTCTTATTTACACAGGGAACATTCAAGGGGGCCCAATTCCAGTTTCCCATACAAAAATGATTGAGATGAATGAATATTTTTCAGTCAGCTGACCAATGCCAAATTAACCACAGAGTAGCTCTAATATGAGCATTATCCAAAATGATTTACTCTCTCCCTAGCACCGTTTATATTACAATCATAATAAAACTTTTCTTATGAAAATGTATAAATATTTTTAAAGATAAAGATGTTAAGAGAATAGTACTAATTATCTATATACCGACCATTTTGTCTTATTTGTTTTACCACTCTGTCCATCTGTCTATCCATCCATCGATCGGTCTAACTATCTACCTATCTATCTGCCTATGTAATCTTCTCAACCAGTCAAAAGTTGGAAGTTGCGTGTCATGATCACCGTCTAACCCCAGCCAGAGGTGAGCCATTTCCTTATACACATGAAAGTCTCACACACTTGGAAAGAATTTTCCTTTGCCTAACCTTGAATCAGCTTTGGCTACACACTCAGTCAAGGAGCCACGCCTTTTCCTGTGAGTGGGGCTCCTTGAGGCTGCAATACAATGTGCCAACCCCACAGAGATGTTACCAGTTTCCAGAGTTGGACTCTTCTTTGTTACCCCCATTGATGGTACATCACTCTTCTTTGTGCTCCTAGGACTGAAATCAGACACGGGTCTTCCTTTCCTAAGAAAAGCTTGTCCCTTTCTGAAATTTATTTTATCTTAGACTCTTTGAGTTCTCTGCTCTCGGATGTGTTTTTTTAAAGTTATAATTGATGTTTCTATTAGCTTATTGTATTTTCTAATTATTATACTGGGAGAAGCAATCTCATTTAACTTCCTATATTCCATCTGAGAACTCAGGAATGTATTTCAAAGGATTAAACTTGCCTCCTACTATAATAGAAAATTAATCTAAAAGTACTGAAGGGTTATCTCTTGTTCTGGCTGGACTACCAAGCCCAAGGTTCTTTTACCAAGCTACCAATCTATCTGAGTAGCTAGTGTCTTTCATTTTTTTCTTTTTCTGTCATTAATTTCTGTGAGGACTCCTGGATCTGTTCCATTGCTTAGAGAAGATGGACTTCCCATGCAAGATCATTCTGAGTCAAAAAATGTTATATGAGTCTCATGAAGCTAACAAGCAAAATTTACATCTTTAATGAACCAAGTGATGAAGCTTATATCATTATTATTCTTAGTAGTAAAGTAACCATTTATTTGTTTTGGCTTCCTAATTTATAAGCACTTTTATAAACATTATTTTATTTCATATTCACAGCATTCCTGGTAGGTAATAAATACCATTCGCATATAACAGTGATGAAATTTATGCTTGCCAAGTCACACAGATAGTCAACTAGTTCTATTTTTTAAGCCTCTGATTTTAAAGACCTTGTATTGTGCTCCCATTATAAACCCATCTGATATCTTGGCTCCTCCAAAATAAGCAAAGCAGAAAACAAAACAAACAAAGCAGACTGAACAAGCTAACACCTACCAAAAATAAAGGACCATAGCAAAAGGAAACAGAATTTCAAAAAAGATATGACAGTCTTGTTTCATTTAGTACAGGGGATGCATTTCTGAAAATGAAAGTGTTAAATAAATCAGTATTATGTGGTGTCCTTAGAAACTAGTTTCTATAAAAATGTATTTGTTATATTCAACAGAAATTTGGAGAAGTTGACCTCCTGGCCTTTTTGAGCATTCATTAGAATTGTCCTTTTGGTGACCATTTCTAAATTTAGAATAAGACTTTCATCCACCTGACACTCAACAGACTCTGGTAATAAAAAGGTTAGATTTTAACGTCCGCTATGTACTTTAAGCTCAAAAGTGATGTTATGTTTACTTATTTCTTGGGAAAAATCATCAAAATATTTGCTTATGTGTATGATCATTGGGCAGAAAATAAGATGTTAATGACAGACACAAATATAACTGTATTGTAAGCAAAGAAATATTTTGTTGAATGTCACACAGAGAGGCAAGAAGAGTCAGCTGTGATAAACGGTAGCGTTCAAGAGCATTCACTCTACTTCCTGAGCTTGCAATTTTAAAAAGGCACCCTTCACACACTGTTATGTGAAGTATACCTGCACCTAGCATGTACTGAGAACATCCTATGTGCTGGACATTAAAAACACCATCTCATTCATTCCTAGCATCTATTTCATAGATGAGAGATGAAATCAAAACCACTCTGAGATACCACCTAACTCCAGTCAGAATGGCAATTATCAATAACTCAAAAGATAATAATTGCTGGAGAGGGTGTGGTGAAAAGGGAACACTTCTACACTGTTGGTGGGAGTGTAAACTAGTGCAACTTCTGTGGAAAACAGTATGGCGATTTCTAAAAGCCCTAAATATCAACCTCCCATATGACCCTGTAATCCCCCTACTGGGAATATACCCTGAAGAACTCAAATCACTCTATAAAAAAGACACCTGCACACGTATGTTTATCGCAGCATTGTTCACAATAGCAAGAACCTGGAAGCAACCATGCTGTCCATCAAAAGAGGACTGGAT
>CAUYQG010129300.1:0-10332 GCA_963574415.1 Tarsius wallacei
AACCCCTGTAAGACAACAAATGAGAAGACCAACTCCCAGACACATAATAATTCTCCTAAACAAAGTAGGTATAAAAGAAAAAAATCCTAAAGGCAACAAGGGAAAAAGGCCAGATTACCTACCATGGAAGACCAATTAGAATAGCAGCAAATTTATCTACAGAAACCCTTCAGGCTAGAAGAGCTTGGAGCCCTATCTTCAACGTTCTAAAAGATAAACAATTTAAACCAAGAATAACCTACCCAGCCAAGCTAAGCTTCATCAGTGAGGGAGAATTAAAATCTTTCCCAGATATTCAATCCCTAAGAACTTACGCTGCCACCAGAATACCTCTACAAGAAACTCTTCAGAAAGTATTAAGCTCAGAAGAAGAGGAAAAAAAAACTACAACATTCTTCACAAGAGTACAGGAAAAAGATGAAAAACACACACTGGTGGAGCTTGACCATCTATTGAAACACTATAAGAAAAGAGTGAGCCGGGCTCGGTGGCTCAGCCTGTAATCCCGTGCCTTTGGGAGGCTGAGGTGAGTGGATTGCCTGAGCCCGCGGGTTCGAGACCCGCCTGGGCAAGTGAGACCTCATCTCTACAATAAATCAAAAAAATCAGCCGGGTGTGGTAGCGCATGCCTGTAGTTCCAGCTACTTGGAAGGCTGAGGCGGAAGGATGGCCGGAGGCCAGCAGGTCGAGGCTGCGGTGGCCGGGAGCGGCCACTGCACTCCAGTCTGGGCGACAGAGTGAGACTCCAACTCAAAAAAAAAAAAAAAAAAATTCTATATTCTCTTTATTCTCTTGAAGCACTTGCTAATGAGTAAGAAAGATAAAAGGTTATAAATGTTTCTGTTAAAAATATATGTAGGATTCACTCCTATAATCCTAGTACTTTGGGAAGCCAAAGGGAGAGAATTGCTTGAGTGAGGGGTTCGAGACCAGCCTGGGCAACATAGCAAGACCTCATCTCTCCAAAAATAAAAATAAAAAAAAATAGCCGGGCATGGTGGCACATACCTCTAATCCCAGCTACTCTGGAAACTGAGTTGGGAGGATTGCCTGAGTCCAGGAAGTCAAGACTGAATGAGCTGTGATGATGTCACTGCATCCCAGTTCGGGTGACAGAGTGAGATTCTGACTCAAAAAATAAAAGAAAACATTTGTAGCATAGGGACAGAAATGTAGTGTTTAAGTCTCTGCCCACCTTTAACTTTAAAGATTCATTGAGTAAGGACTTAGGCTTTAAATACAAAATTTATGACTTGCCTGGTATATGATCTTCCCTTTTTCCAAGATTTATTTCGCAACCTCTGATTCATTGTGGTATTTTTAGAAGAGTTCTTTCTCTAATTGCATGTGCTCGCACTTGGGTTTTTCATATCTCTGAATTTATCACTAAAAGACCTTTGTAATTGTCTTTCAAAATTAATGAATCAAATGCTTGTGAGCCCATGGATTTCTGTAGCACTTTTGAAAAAGGCCAGGCTTTAAAGGACAAGGATGATAAGAAAGAGATCAACTAAGTGCTGCAACCAATAATCCAACTCACTCTTCAATGTTTCTGAATTTAAAATAAGAAGTGTTTCACTATACCTGAATTACTTTGGCTCAGATAAGTAATCCAATAGATCAACCTTAGAGATAATCTTCTAACTTTAAATTGAGATTCACTTAAATATCTGCTTTCCTCAAAATATTGTTTTACAGGCTGAAGATGCTCAATGAAGAGCTAAGAGGCTTTAAGACAAAAAACGTATGAGATATGTTACAGCACATGGATAATATATGTTTGAATCACTTTTCAAAGTTTCACGCTTTTATGTAGTTATCCAGATAAATTACAATCCAAGGAACTCCTCATTATTCTTATATCACTCTAAAGGGAAATAGTAGAAATAACAGTTATTATAATGTTATGCTAGTGAGGAAAACTAATTAGCTCAGGTCAGAGGATAAAGAAGCAGTTCCTGAATCACTAAAAGAAAAGGATAGATAGATTCCATGAAGCAAGAGATCACAGGAACAAAACTCAGGCTGAGGTAGGTTCATTGCTAACACAATTCCCTTTAATGCAATAAAACAAATGAAGAATAGCATGAAGTAGAGAGGACTTTTTATTATATCTAACACACTCATCATTTCTACCCTCCAATGACTTGTCAAATTTGCATAAGTAAAAACCATTATTAATGTAGAAGCAGAGTACATGGCTATAGTTTTCCTTAGGGATTATGCAATGTTTAAAATTATTAGAGATGTGAACTAGCATTTCTAGACACCTCAGTAGAACCCTTGGGTGAAATGCAAAGTTAAAAAGTAATGTGAATAAACATGGAGGAACAAATCAGACAAAGACAGAGGTCAAATTGATATGTAGGGACAATCTCCAACAATTATGAAATCCATTGTTAACCTATTGAAAAAGCTGGGTGTATAATTTTTAAATAAATTAAGAAACACAATCCTATTGTCAAATGGTTACAAGTGGGACACTGTTATATGAGCTTACTTACCCAGTTTCACAAATAAATAGCAAGGTCTGGTATAATATGAATGAACTGCAAAGTTAGTTATTTCGGTTTATACCTAAACAAGGCAAAACCTTAAAATTTCCACTGATGGATCACACAGTTTTACTCGTTCATAGACCCTAAGGAAGTTCTGAAACTATGTTGCATCCTCATATCAACCCCTCACCATTGCAGTGTCAAATATGACCTCAGTTTACCTGTTTCAGGTAACATCCCTGTTCTACATTTTATAATACTCTGCCCTCAAAATGGAATTCCTTTCTTTGTCCCACTTCTCAACCAAGGGTTCTTTTCAGGACTAGGTCAAGCTCATCAAGCTGAAAAATTCATTCATGCTAATAATCAATTATGGGTAATGGATTACTCCATTTGAAGATATGCCTCCATTGTATCATCAGGTATTTCTAGTCATTTTCTAAATGTGTGGATTAGTTCATGAATTTTAAGCACTCTACTAGATCACATATAGTAAAACATGAAGATAATTAAGCTTTTCTAAGGACATTTCTAGTGAGAGGTAAAATAGCAGTAAGATAGAATGAATTCCAACTTCCTGCCACAAAATTCTGAGCTATAAATAGGGCTCATTGGCAAACTGCTTGGAAAACTGTTAATATAATCCAAAATATATCTAGCTGATGAGAAAATATTATTAGATGGCTTTAGAAGACTTCTCTCCACATAGATGTGAATTCAGTTTTCTCAGAAGTCACATCAGTCACTAATCATTCCATCTCCATAATTCACAATAATTCATGAAAATAATTTCAACTTTTAAAAGTTTATGTTTACATCTGTGGGCTTCATTAGGTTAAGGTCTACTAATGAGTAAGTTCAGAAACCAGGTACTTGAACACACAGAATTTTTTTTCTTTTTTTTTTTTGGAATTGGAGTCTCAGTGTGTCACCCAGACTGGAGTGCAGTGGCACGCTCACAACCGCAGCAGCCTTGACCTGCTGGGCTAAGGCGATCCTTCTGCCTCAGTCTTCAAAGTAGCTAGAACTACAGGTATATACCACCATGCCCAGGTAATTTTTATTTATTTATTCATTTTAGAGACAAGGTCTCATAAATTGGCCCAGATTGGTCTCAAACCCCTGGGCTCAGGCAATCCTCTTGCCTTTGTCTCCCAAAGTGCTGGGATTATAGGCGTGAGTCACTGCTCCCAGCAGAACATAAATAATTTTAAAATAAAAACTGCTATTATCCTAGACATATCTTCCCATGAGTAGTATTTCCTTTGATGCAAGAGATGAGGCAAAACCAAGCACAGCCTAGAGATCTAAGATCCAGAAGTTACTGCTACAGGTATAAACAAAAGGTATAACGGCAATTTAGAAGCAGCGAAAAGAAAAACACACAAAAGAATACTAATGAAGTGATGTATATCCACTATTGGATAAAACTTTTTTTAAATTGTTAACCAATATTTAATAATTATCATTTGTTTTAGAATAGCGTGTATGTGTGTATATATATATTAATTTTAGAGTCAGAGGCTACACATGCATGTTTATTGCATGGATGTATTGTGTAGTGGTGGAGATTGGGTCTCAGGTATCCCATTACCTAGACAGTGAATATTTTGCCCCATAAGTAGTTTCTGAGCCCTAATCCTCCTCCCCTCATTATTGGTTTATCCAGTGTCTATTATTTCCATCTTTGTGACCATTTAGTTCCCACACATGAGTGAGAACATGTGGTGTTTGGTTTTCTGTTTCTGAATCAGTTTATTTAGGATGATGATCTCTAGCTCCATCCATGTTGCTGCAAACGACATGATTTCATTCTTTTTTTTTACGACTGTGTTGTATTCCATGGTGTATATATACCACATTTTCTTCATCAAATCAGTTGTTGATGGCCACTTAGATTGGTTCCATGATTTTGCTATTGTGAATAGTCTGCAATAAACACACAAGTAGAGGTGTTTTTTTAAAAAAATATATTGATTTATTTTCCATTGGGTAGATCCCCAGTAGTGGCATTGTTGGGACAAATGGTAGTTCAATTTTTAGTTCTTTGTGAAATCTCCACTGTTTTCTGTAGAGGTTGAACTAGTTTACAATCCTACCAGCAGTGTATGAAGTTTCCCTTATCTCCATAACTGTGCCAACATCTGTTGTTCTTTGACTTTCTAATCATAAAAATAGCCATTCTGACTGGTGTACGGTAATATCCCATTATGGTTTTAATTTGCATTTCTCTGATAATTAGTGCTGTTGAGATTTTTTTTTCATATGTTTGTTGGGTACTTGTGTGTCTTCTTTTGAGAAGTGTCTATTCATATCCTTTGCCTGCTTTTTGATATGGTTATTTGATTTTTCATATTAAGTTGTGTGAATTCCTTGTAGATACTGGATATTGGCCCTTTGTTTGAAGCATCATTTGCAAATATTTTATTCCATTCAGTATGTTTTCTGTTCACTGTTGATTATTATTATTATTTTGTTGTTCAGCTTTTTAGTTTAAGCTAAAATTAAACTAAATAAAACTTCTAAAATAATTGAAACACCACTTTTATCAGCTGGTGAATAATTTACTCAATATACATTATAGATTCAATGTTATATCTTCATAGACTATCTTTTGCAAGATGTTTTCTAAAACCATATTTAAAAGAGGCTCACAGTAAGAAATTTAAAGCAAGCAGATTTGAAGTAAGACTTCTTAGAAAAATTTAAAAGGGATTGGAAAGTAAAGGAACATTACACAAAAATTTTAGAACCTGAATGGAAAAGTAGAGGCCACACTTTGCCTAAACTAAGGCTTATAAGTGTTTTTACAGCAAACTTGTTATATGGAGCCCTCTTTTTAAAATAAATCTGTACAGACTTTGAAAACAATTATTTAAAAGACCATATAATAATCAATATAACTTGTCAATTATTATACAAAAATAATTGAAAATCCTATATAAAATGCAAGGCATGTTTAGCTAAATGGTATTTTACCTGAATAAAAGAGCTTTTATATTGTTATTGTTTAAATAAACCTTTCCATCGTTTTTATTTCTGTGAGGAATATTTTTGCCATGCAATAAAATTTAATCTTTGATATAAAAAATTCTCCATGAAAATAGATGACCCTGGTGAGCTTTGTTGACATAGAATTTGTTTATGAGAAAATAGCCAGACCCTTTTAAACTTCATAATAGCAGTAATCTCTTCTGCAATGGTGGTTATTAAACTTGTAAAAGTATATACTATAAATATCACTAACTGGGAAAGACTGTATCTTGAAACTCTTAAAGTTTAAATCAATAGTTGCAATATATGTTTTTATTATTGAAAAACCTAATTCAAACGGTAGCTCTTGTTTGATTCATAATCAAAAGTAAATGAATAATTCAGCCTAGAAATATAATATCATGAACACTTAAAAATATACCTAGAATTCAAATTAAAATTGTAATTATTGTTTTCAGAATCAAGCAGGAAGGATGACAGAATATTATCCATTTCTTTCTTTATTTGCTATCAATAAGGATTATTCTTTTCATAATTTGAACAGACTCGAGGAGAGTACAATTAAATATTTTGCATTTTATTTTGAACTGAAAGAAAAATCATCTCATTAAAGAAATCAAGTTATAATGACTGAAGAGCAACTGGGCCTATATAACTTTATTGGGAGAAAAGGCCATCCTTTATAGACACAAGGTATGTACACTGCTGAAGTGATAGATTTCCTATCATACATTTTCAATTAAAGTCAATTTGTCACCCCCGAAATATGTTTCATCAAATCACTCACTAATTATGAATATCAAAAGTTCTTGGAATAAAGAATCATAAAAATAAATAAAGATGATTATAATTTTATGAGCATCATCATGTAATTATATAACAAAAGGGAATCTGAGGAATGTTCTTTTTTGACCCACATGTTATATAAAAGTGTGTTTAATTTCCAAGTTTCTGGGGATTTTCCAGATATCTTTTTGTTATTGATTTCTAGTTTAATACCATTGTGCTCTGATAGTAGACATTGTATAATTTCTATTCTTTTAAAATTGTTAAGGTGTATTTTTTGATCCATAATGTTGTTTATCTTTATGAATGTTTCACGTGACTTTTAAAGTGTATTCTGCTGTAGTGGAATAAAATAGTGTATAGATATCCATTGTATCCAGTTGATTGATGGTGTTGCTGAGTTTAATTATGTCCTTACTGATTTTCACTCTGCTGGATTTGCATATTTCTGATAGAGGGCTGAAGTTCCCAACTAAAATAGTGGATTCATCTATTTCTTTTTGCAGATTTAACAGTTTTTGCTTCCTATATTTTGGTGCTCAACTGTTAGGTGCATACACATTAAGGACTGTAATATTTTCTTGGAAAATTGATCCCTTTATCATTATGTCATGTGAGAGATGCTCTATTATGTTTTATTACATATTACTTCTGTCCATGAAGGAATAAAAGTATTTCTGAGGGAAAAAAATGTTTTAAAATTTTGGCTTTAATACAAAACTCTTGTATTGTAGAAAGCATCTTAATATTTGCTACAATATCACTAAGAGTAAGATAAAGCATCTAATAAATTGCTGTTATTCACCTGCAAAATTCATAAAAGAAGATGATTTCAATCTGGAAGGGTTTTGTTCAAATTTTCTTATCAATAAGTAGAGAAGATTAATTTATTTTTACACATTTAATTTTCCCCTACTTCTATACAAATACTTTCTAAACTTGTATATCAGCTTATTCCTATCTCCTATTTTCTTTAAAATTATCTGTGTGTGTGTGTGTGTGTAAGTCTCAATCTGTGGCCCAGGCTGGAGTGCAGTGGCACACTCACGGCCACCACAGCCTCAACCTGCTGGGCTCAGGCAACCTTCCACCTCAGCCTTCCAAGTAGCTGGAACCACAGGCGCATGCCACCACATCTGGCTAATTTTTGTATTTATTGTAGAGACGAGGTATCACCAAGTTGCCTACACTGGTCTTGAACCCATGGACTCAGGAAATCTTCTCATCTCGGCCTCCCAAAGTGCTGGGATTACAGGCTTGAGCCATCACACCTGTCCCAAACTTATCTCACATTTTTAACTACCTACTTTTCCATTACCATGGCATTTGCCACCCTATATATAAACTATGTGAAGCTATTTTCATCATTTTCTCCCTATGATCATCCAAATTTTTATACTGACTTCTTGTTTCTGTTAAATAATTATCATTTTTACAGTCACTTATATACAAAAACTCAGTCACATTTCTTTCCCTTATATGTCTTATGAACAATCCATTGTTACAATTAAAACCTTCCCTAGATTTTTCCATCAATTTTGTTCCTCTCTTTACATTTTTTTTAACACAACAACATAGTTATTACAACCTTGCTAAACTATTATAGTAATGTTCCATAGGCTTTTTTTCTAGTTTGCTGGTGTGTACTTGATTCCTTCCAATTTACTTTTGATAATGTTACCAGATAAACAACTGTAGTACCTTAGTTACCAAATTACTACTTTGGCCAAAATTTCTCAATTTCTTAGTCCTTCAGTCTACAGAATATAATAGTCAATACGTTAAATGGATTCGATTCCATATACATTCCTTCTTTCTCATGCTTTCAACAACAACAAAAAACTAATGATGCTACTTAACTTCTTTCACATAGTTTTATACTGTTTTATGTCCACACATGTAAGTTTATTATTTTTCTTCTTTGCCTATCAAACCATCCATATCTTTTAAACACTCTATGAATCTTTTCATGTCCACCACATATTGACCATTTTTATTCTCTGAGTTACCATGTTTCACGGCAGTGCTCAATTATTTTAATGTCTACATATACTAGCAGACGTTAAAGAGCTTTGAGTTCATATTTGCATGTTATGTCTCTATCACAATCATCAGCTAAAGGTGTAAAGAGTATTTTATTTTTTTATTGTATTTCCCATGTATACTTTGGATATTGCAAATGCAAATACTATTATTATTATTATTGCCTGTTTCTGTTCCTGAGGCTGTTTTAATTAATAATTATGATTCTTCTGTTAAAGGAAATTGATACTATGGAGAGTTTTAACTAATATTAAACATTAAGGTAAGAATTTATGCAACTATTAGGTGATATTAAGTCAGAGACGCATGTATGCCGGCCTCCAGTCCCACCAATAATGGCTCTTCCATAGGGTACTTAATGTTAGGAACAAAATGCAGAGTAATTAATAGCCCTAGAAGTGTCTGATATGGAGTACTGATAAAAGGTTAAATTGGAGCATTTTCATTAGTGCTCAGTGTAAATGAACTCTCCTTCCTTCCTTGGTCCCAAATTTAATTATTTGTACTGACATGTTCAGGCAGTGGGCCATGCTTTAGAAAAAGCTCTATGCCCATTTTCCTTTCTAACTACATTGAATCAATAATAGGGCAGCAACAAGATCCCAAGTTTTCCTAGTTCAATATACCTATCTTATTATGTTATCACAGAAAAAAAATATCAAAAAAAAAATAGTGCAAGCTGGGATGCAGTCACTAGGAATCACAGCACAATCAATGTTCTTGAACCGGACTATTCAGATTAATAACCGATCCCTGGGCGCGTCTGGGGGACATGGGAAAAAGACAATAGAGGAGTACTTGGGCTGATCTCAGTTAGGGAACAGGCCCCCATGCCTGTTCCGATGGGAAGCACCATTATTAATTTTAATGGCAAGATGAAACTGTCAATTAGTTTAAATGTAATCTTTAAGGTTGTATTCAATATCTGATAGCCTGATTAAATAGATCTGTAATTGTCACTTCTGTTTCTGAGAGCTTTAACTGCTTCACTATTTTTATGCAGTCATTTGAAAGGTGTGGCTATATCTAATTTAAGTTTGTTGATTATTGAATCCAAATTCAAAAGAAGACAGCAGCATTAATTCCAAAGAAGTTTTACATTTAGTGTAGTAGTGGAGGTGTAAGGGTAATTCAATATATTGCTCCCATCATCAAAAAGTTTTTGTTCATGTTATGTTCCGCATTGAATAGCAGCATGTCTCAGAGCTTGTCGACTGGAAAATAAAAATTATTTAAAGCTATTATTCCTTTTGGGAAAATTGATGACATCATCAACATCTATGATTGGGAAAAGGTCTTATTTGTTTGCTAAGGATTTGCACTCTAAGAGTTTATTTTATTTTAAAGAAACATAAATACTTCAAATAACAATTCTCTGGGCATCTTTAACTAACCTAGGTGAGGAAACCATGGTGCTGTTTAATTGTAAATAGATTGACAAAAGATTGGACCAATACTTGTGTATGATTTTAGTATGTATTGTACTTTTTTTAAAAAAAGAAGTTCAATTTTTCAGAAAAAAAAGAGGATAGAGGAAAAAAGGATACTCGGTAGATGACTAAAAAGTTTAGGGAGACCAGCAGAGTCTGTCCTTTCTAATACATATCTCATCCAAATCATCTTGTTTGTTTATTCATAAGTTCTATGAAAATTATTTATCACCCACTATTTAATGGGATGAATTGTATAAATGTTGTTTTGTGTTCTCAATTCTAAAATGTGCATTTTATTGACAATTTGTGTGTTTTTGTATTTCACGATTTTTGCCTTATGAATTGTGTTTTTATTTTTATTTATTTATTTATTTTTATTTTTATTTATTTTTTTTTTTTTGAGTTGGAGTCTCACTCTGTCCCCAGACTGGAGTGCGGTGGCCGCTCCCGGCCACCGCAGCCTCGACCTGCTGGGCTCTGGCGATCCTTCCGCCTCAGCCTTCCGAGTAGCTGGAACTACAGGCGCGCGCTACCACGCCCGGCTAATTTTTTGATTTATTGTAGAGATGAGGTCTTGC
>CAUYQG010129308.1:0-11215 GCA_963574415.1 Tarsius wallacei
GCTCTCCACCATGCCCCACTAATTTTTTTAATTATTGTAGAGGTGAAGTCTCACTATGTTGCCCAGGTTGATCTCGAACTCCTGGGCTCAGGCAATCCTCTTGCCTCTACCTCCAAAAGTTCTGGGATTATAGACGTGAACTACCACACCTGGCCATATCCTTTTTTTTTTTTTTTTTTTTCCGATTTGGAGTCTCACTTTGTTGCCCAGGCTGGAGTATAGTGGCAAACTCACGGCCACCCCAGTGTTGACCTGCTGGACTCCGGCGATCCTTCCGTCTCAGCTTTCCTAGTAGCTGGAACTATAGATGTGTGCTACCATGCCCGGCTAATCTATTTTTTTTATTGTAGAGATGAGGTCTCGCTTGCCCAGGCAGGTCTCGAACCCGTGGGCTCAGGCAATCCACTCACCTCAGCCTCCTAAAGGCATGGGATTACAGGCTGAGCCACCGAGTCCGGCTTTATTATAGGTATTTTAAAGTCCACATCTGACAACTCCAAGATTTGGGGCTTATACTACTGTTTATATTGCCTACTTTGGTAATTTTTTAGTGGAATGTTCCAAATATTTTCTATGAGAAATTATAGAGACACTGAATAATATTTTTTAAGGTAAGTTGAAACCTATACTTTAATGGGCATATATATCAGCATGATTATCTTCTTGATTCTGTCAGAGACTGAGCCCTCAATGTGTTTTACTTTTTTTAATCTCAATGCTTTTTCGGATTGGCCTCCACTAATAAGAGGTAAACCTTTAAGAATCTCAACAGAGGACATATGGTATTTACCATTGCCTTTTCTTCTTGGAGTTTCCTGAACTATAGTTCTCGCTCTCCCAAAATGTGAGACTTCCAAAAACTCTACAACATTTTCTTGTAAGTTTCTTAGGCCTTGTTCCTAGGAAGATTACTTGTATATAAATGATTGGCAAATAAGATAGGTGAATAATAGATATCTTACTTTTGTGAACATTTTTTTTTCTGTAGATATTAGTTCATCAAGCTCTTGCTGTTTTGACTGGTTCATAGTATTTGGTACACTTTATCATCTCATGAGTTCGTTAGTCTGCCTTTCATTGACCAACTACTCTCTCAATCTATAGACTCCCCAATACTTTCAACCAAATGTATTCCATATTTATTCTTCTTGAATAAATACAGATTCCAGAGCATATGTTTCTCATATGGTGAATATCACTATACTATACTTACTTTCTTGCTTGTATAACCACATTATATGTCTGATTTTTTTCTATTCTGTGATACATAAAGATGGCAATAATACTCTCACCATAATTATGAATTAATGTCATGGAGTTGGAAGGAGTTGCATAATAAGACTAAGGGAAAATAGTTGGAATACCAACCCATGGCTTAATTTTGCGTACTAATTAGCAAGAGTATGTAGAAAAACTTCAACTATGCACTATATCTATTGAATATATACTTTAAATTGAAATTGGGCTAGACAGAACTTCTGTCATTATTTATGGTACTTTTGTGATGGTGTTCTATAAATGTTCCTCAGGAAGAATTTTTTTCAGTTTTCAGGAAATAGATTTAGTTTAAATTTCTTACTTTCTACTAGAAAAATAAAAGTAAAAAGTGATTAGAAATATCATACTATATGTAAATTTTATATTTTAAATTGGAAATCTAACTAAAAAGTAAAAACATAAGTAAAATAGTTTTATCATTTACTTATAAATGAGTTTTAAACGTATTAGCTCAGTGAGGTCATCTGAAGCTTATTTCAGTTTGCTTGACAGGATTTTGTTGCCTTGACGTATTTTTATTTTATTCTAGGAACTCAGAAATCAGCTTTAAAAATGTACAGGAAGAAGCAAACAGACATGTTGAACTTTGTACTGAAGATGCTTTTGATATCCTAGTCATTTCCTGGGTCCAGGAAACAGTGTTATCTATAATTAAAAGAATGATGTCCATCATTCTCTCTGACCTAAAAAAATTCAGTGTTAAAAAAAATGAAAAGATACATTGTAAAAAATGATCTCAATTTTTAAAGAAAGTTCACAATATTACATTGGTGAAACCTTTCACCAGTAAGTCCAATAGAATAGTTAAATGTGTTAAAATCAGCTACCTTGATGCCTCACATTCACCTCATCCTCAAAAACAATCAAACAGAAGAAAACAAAATAATCAAAAATCATGTTCTTTTAGCCTACATTCTTCAGGCTGACTTGTAGACATGACACATAATCACATCTTATTATGTTTTGTGCAAAATACATGTCCATGTATCTTTCATGGGAACTGTGAGAAGAATCTTGGTGAGGAATAAAACTGAGGAAAACACACACACACACACACACACACACACACCAAAAAAAACTTTCTCTACAGGGACTTTGTTTCCTTCCTACTGCTGAGTAAGTTATCTGTAAAAAAGAAAACATAAGGCAAGCATATTTTGTAGGCATCTAAGTTGTTACTCAAGCCTTTATTTCCTACCAATATTCATTTAAATATTACTGACATAAGAACTTTATTACTCAATACACCTATTTGTAGACCATTCTATATAATACCACTGCACAATGGGCTTTCATCCACCATAGAAGCTATTTTATTTCCACAGTTTCGCTTCTTGTTTTGAAAGATTTAATTTTTATAACAATCTCTTTTTTGCTCTTATTGTCTCTGCTTCCCTGATTGAACTCTGAGTGATAATGTCGAAAAAGGTGAAACTTTTGTCTAAGTGTGATTAAATACTAACGTAATATAATGAAGTGTAGGATTATGTTTTACTATTGAACTAGTATCCCATTGTGATTTTAGCAGCAAAAAGTGTTTTTATTTCTTTCTGCCCTCTTCTTCTTATCTACAGTTGTAACCAAGTTAACTACCATGGCAGCTGTCAGAGAAAAATCATAATTAAAGTGTAAAAATATTTAAAGATAAATATTCATAATTGGAGTGAAGATTATTTGTAAAGATCAGAAATTAAGATGTTAAAACAATTCTTATTCCTATCATAGACACTGTCACTCTACTCACCTCATTTCCTCTATAAAAATAAAGAGGAATTGAATTCTGAATGAGTTTATTGGGAGTTATAGGTGTCAGAGCTTGAAGAGAAAGAAACATTGAACTGAGAAACTAATTTTGTTACTTATCCTCCAAGCTTTTAAACAAATGTGAGAATGGAAATTACATTAGACTAAATTACATATTTAAGGTGATTTCAGTGCATTGTAGTTTTTCAAATAATATTTGTCCAAAGAAAAATCTCCCCAAATCAAGAAAAATGATATAATTATCCTTATGTATACATTTTTCACAAGATTTAATTTTAAACTGTATTGTTTAAAACTAAAATATATAGTGTTTAATTTTAAGCAAGAAAAGTACCATTCAAGGCAGCGGAACAGAGAAGCCAATGTAAAGTGATCTCCACATTAAATGATCAGCCCCCAAAAGATAACTTAATTAATTCTTTTACTGGTATATTTACTAAAATTCTACCTAACAGTATTTTTTAACTTACATTTAATAATCCATTTCTAGTATCAAAAGTGGATTAATTTTTGTTCTGGTTGTTTTGTAAGTAAGATTAAGCCAAACATCAATCTTTTCAAAGTATGTCTTGATGAAATGTATTTTCAGATAATTATTTTTAAAATTTTGAGCTGGGCTCAGTGGCTCAGCCTGTTATCCCGCATATTGGGAGGTTGAGGTGAGTGGATTGCCCGAGCCCGCAGGTTTGAGGCCCGCCTGGACAACTTGGTGAGACCTCATCTCTACAATAAATCAAACAATTAGCCAGGCGTAGTATTGCGTGCCTGTAGTTCCAGCTCCTTGGAAGGCTGAGGCGGAAGGATCACCGGAACCCAGCAGGTCGAGGCTATGGTGGCCGGGAGCGGCCACTACACTCCAGTCTGGGCAGCAGAGTGAGACTGCAGCTCAAAAAAATAAATAAATAAAAAATAAAATAAAATAAAATTTTGAAAAGAAGAGCCCCTAGGAGAAAAAAAAAAAATTAGTATTTCAGGACACATTTTAGACCCAGATGGCTTAAAGATAAACTATATTCCTGCGTGTCTATTAAATATTCAGATGCTAGGGACATACAAAAACAAAATTATATTTCTTTTTGCCAACAAGAATAATGCATGGAGCCATAACAGCTTTAGTTACACAATGGTTTCTTTGTGACAATAATTTCAGAAGTTTATGATTCATTGATTTCATTAAAGGTTAACAGAATAAAGCTTAGGACTCACAGCAACTTAGACACATTCTGGGGTTTTCAAAGAGCATTGCCGCTGGTTAAGATAAAGGCAAAGAATGAGCTGAAATCAATCTCAACTCCTCTGGCATTAAATCAACAACACGACACAAACTCAGTGCAAGCGTCCCTTCATGCTAGCAAAGTGAAATTTTAAAGGCCGATAGTCCTCTTTTACTCAGTATACATACATGGAAAACTTAACCAAATCAAATATATCTTCTTTACTATTATAATATTCTCTAGTACTTCAGTGAAAGGAAAACCAAAATTTATATTATTACATCGGACTTTCTGTGCTGAAGCAAGGTCTGTGCCAGCAAGTGGCCCGACTGGGACGTATGAAGATAATATGCACAGTTAGGACACTGAATCCCATTTTGCTTGTTTTTTTCCTTATATTTATGTTCCATACAGCTCAGGTGCTCATTTTCAAGGTGGTTCTGACTGTCGACAAAGTAAAGAGTAAAGGGGAGTAATTTGATTCTTCAATAAATCTAAGCACTCCTCCTTACAATGCTTTCTTGACAAAAGATTGCACTTTTTCATATGGAGACACTACTGACATTCATAAGTTGGCACTTTGCTCTGTAAGCTAATAAATAGGAAGCATGCCATAAAGTTACAAAGTATTCTTGATTATAATATATTCATATTTTCTCTCATTAAAAATTTAGTGATGCTTTGTAAATCTCTAATTCTTCCCTTGCTCTATGTGAAAATAATACACCATAACAAAATTGATTTTATACAAAGTCTTGGAGGAGTAAATTGACTACGGAATATGGACAAATTAGGTGTCACCACCCAGCTGGGTGACTTATTTAATGTAGGACCATGGTCAGTTTGCATAGCAGATTTGAAGTTAATTTTCTCAAATACAAAATAGAGAGAGGTAATATCAAAACTGAATTTCTCTGTGGATCAAATGAGAAATGTTACTGGGAGAAATCTGCTCATGGCCTGAAAGAGAAAAAAAAGTGATTGTGTGTGTGTGTGTGTGTGTGTGTGTGTGTGTGTGTTTTCCTACTGATTAGTGTTAAAGACAGATTTGAGGTGAATTTAAACTTGTTTTTCGCTGTTATTTGTTTCTGTACATATGTTCTGTTCTTCTAGCCCATTCCCACAGAGCTGTTCTGATCATAGGACTGAGCCATAGGAATTTTTGATTATGTAAATGAAATATCCCATCAAAGAAGCTCCATGGAGAGAGAAAAGAGTAAAGGGTAGACTCAGACATAAATTCTGCTAATAAAGCCTATGGGGATTTTTGCTTATGGTTTGCTCTTGTATTGGGATGATAAATCTTTCATTTGATATGGAATATTATGGTTTGGCTGTAAATGAGATTCACTCAATCTCATACTTACTGGTGTTTGTGTGAGCACACGTGTGTGTAGAGGGATGTGGACCTTGGAGATAAAGGGAGAATTTAGAGAAAGATTCTTCATAAACATATCTAGTTAAGGTATAGTTATAACTGTTTTCTATATTTTAAAATCCTCATCAGTACTTTCATATTTTATAATGCAGAACCTATAGCAGTAAACATTCCACTCTTTCAACAGTTTTTATTAATGTGATACCTTATCTAATGAAGCCATATATTTTCCTCTAGCAGACATACATGTATGATCCTTTAGATTATGTCTGATAATAAAAGCATAAGACTTGTTGCATGCCTTGATTTTCCTCCTTGAAAATCCAATCATCGAGCTCAAAGAAAAACTAAAACTAGTGCAGACTATGGTTAATATAAACTATATTATTATGCATTACCATTTACACTAATTTATTCCAAAATGGTAGCAAAAATAGCCATAACCAATGTACTTAGCTCTCTGCAAGGAGAATTGTAATAAAGGAATCAAAGAATCCAAAAAGTTAATCAATTTTACTTTTGCATTTGCCATTGTCTTATAAAGTGCTGGGTAATGGTGCGTTACAAACAGAATCACACAAAAAAAATGTAACTTGCAATCTTTTTTTTCTTTCATTTTTTCACCTTGTAATCTTTCATTCCATTTTGTTGCTACCAGGCATTTCTTACTCAACTGGTGTTATCTCATTCTTTTAAAAATTTCTTTTAAAAGTTTTCATTGATAGGTTTTAGATTTACTGATGTCTGCTCCATCTTTTGCGTCTTTAGACAGTTGTCTTACACAATAGTTAGAAATGCAGTGCACCTCACAAACATGAAAAAACATTTAACATTTGTTTTCAGTATTCTATTGCATTTAATGTTTACTAATTTACCATGATCATAAACATTTCTTCTAGAATCTCTGGAGCTGAACACATTTTTCTTGCTTTCTTTTCCACATTAGATAACATGAATTATCTCAAAACCAAAGAGTTGTCTGGAATAGAAAAATAATACATATTAATCACTGTATTTCTTTTTATATATTTATTTTAAGGATGGACATCATAGAGGTAAAGTTTGGGCCTCCCTTTGGTCCTCACTTTGCTTGGTTTGAGATCAGGTACACTTATTGATGTTGAGTACCCCCAAACTCCAGCAGTATCCTGCTACTGCCTATCCATTTCTGATAATATTAAGGTAAATATTCAGGGTCCACTTATGAGTGAGAATATGAGGTACCCTGTTCTTTGTTTCTGTGATAGATCACTGAGTATTATTGACTCTAAGTCCATCCGAGTGCTATGAAGTCCATATGTTTGTTCTTTTATATGGCTGTATGATATTCCATTATGTATATGTATTACTTTTTTTATCCAGTCCAGTTTTGATGCACAGTTCCATGTTTTGGCAATAAACCATGCGTGTGCAGGTACCTATTTTGTAGAATGATTTGAGATCCTCAGGGCATATTTCCGAAGGGAATTGCTGGATAATATGGAAGGTTAATTCCTAGTTCTTTTAGGAATCACCACACTTTTCTCCATAGAGGTCGAATTAGCTTGCACTCTCACCAGCCGTGTAGAAGCGGTCCCTTTTCTTTGCATCCTTGTTAGCATCTGTTGTTGTTTGTTTTAATGATGGCCATTCTTACTTGGGTTAGGTGGTACCTCAATATTGTTTTGATTTGCATTTTTCTGATGATTAGTGAGACTGAGAACTTTTTCATGTGTCTGTTGGCCGCCCATATATGTTCTTTTGAAAAATATCTATTCATGTCTTTTGATTACTCTTTTTTTTTTTTTTTTTTTAAGTTGGAGTCTCACTCTGTTGCCCAGTCTGGAATGCAGTGGCATGCTCCTGGCCACCACAGCCTTGATCTGCTGGACTCAGGCGATCCTTCCACCACAGTCTTTCAAATAGCTGGAACTACAAGCACGTACTACCATGCCTGGCTTATTTTTTGATTTATTGTACCCTGGTCTTGAACCCTTGAGCTAAGGCAATCATCTCACCTCAGCCTCCCAAAGTGCTGGGATTATAGACTTGAGTCACTGTGCCTGGCCTTGTGACCATCTTTTAATGGGTCTGTTTTTGTTTTTTTGTTTTTTCCTTTTGGTATGTTTGAGTTCCTTGTAGATCCTGGATGTTAGGCCTTTGTCAGATATATAGTTGGCAAATATTTTTTCTCATTCTGTGGACTGTCTCCCCACACTCTTGGTGGTTTCTTTTGCTTTGCAGAAGCTTTTCAGTTTAATGAGGTCCCACTTGTCTATCTTATCTCTTATGGTATGACCATGTGTGGTTTTGATCAAGAGTTGGTTGTCTACTCTGATTTCTGTAAGGGTGTCTCCTGTCTT
This sequence comes from Tarsius wallacei, assembly GCA_963574415.1. Classification (NCBI taxonomy): domain Eukaryota; kingdom Metazoa; phylum Chordata; class Mammalia; order Primates; family Tarsiidae; genus Tarsius; species Tarsius wallacei. The sequence goes on from CAUYQG010129308.1 coordinate 7,977, forward strand.
TTCCAGGATTCTTGTAGTTTGAGGTTTTATGTTTAGGTCTTTGATAAATTTAGAGTTGACTTTTGTGTATGGTGTTAAGTATGGATCCTGTTTCAATCTTCTGTATGTGGTCAGTCAGTTTTTCCAGCACCATTTACTGAATAGGTTCTTCTCTCCCTAGGGATTGTTGTTGGAGGTTTTGTCAAAGTTGAATTGGTTGAGAAATTGAAGCTTTGCTTCTGAAATCTCTGTCCTGTTCCATTGGTCCATATACCTGTTCTTGTACCAATTCCAGGATGTTTTGATTATTGTAGCTTAATAATAAAGTTTGACATCTGGAAGTATGATACATCCCACTTGGTTTCTTTTGCTAAGGATTGTTTTGGCTATTCGATGTCATTTATGTTTCCACATGAATTTCTGTATTGTCATTTCCAGGTCTGAGAAGAATGGTGTTGGCAATTTAATGCATACTGCATTGAATATGTAGATTGGTTTTGGGAAAATGGACATCTTAACAATGTTGATTTTTTTCTATCTATGAGCATGGAATATTGTTCCATTTGTTTGTGTCTTCTTGGATTTCTTTGAGCAGTATTTTATAGTTTTCATTGTAAAAGTATTTCACTTCTCTGGTTAGGAAGCTGTTGAGGCATTTCTTTCTTTTATTGTGGCTTTTGTGAAAGGGGGTTGTGTTTTTTATTTGGTTCTCTGTTTGTTGTTAGTGTTATAAGAATGCAACTGTCTTTTGCATGTTGATTCTCTACCCTGAGACTTTGCCAAAGACCTTTATCAGTGCAAGAATGTTTTTGACAGATTCTCTTGGATTTTTTGAGGTATACGATCATATCATCAGCAAAGAGAAATGACTTAACTTCTTTTCCTATTTGAGTACCACTGATTTCCTTCTCTTGTCTAATTGCTCTAGCTAGGACTTCCACCACAATGTTGAACAGGAGGAGTGAGAGTGGGCAGCCTTGCCTTGTTCCAGTTTTCAGGAAAAATGTTCCCAGTTTTTGTCTGTTTTGCAATATGTGGGCTGTGGGCTTATTATAGATGACACTTACTATTTTGAAGTATGTTTATTTTATTTTCAAGGGTTTTATTAAGAAGGGATGGTGAATTTTATCAAGTTTTTTCTGCATCTGATGATATAATTATGTGGTTCTTGTTTTTACATCTGTTGATGAATTTAATTACATTTATGGTCTTGCGGATGTTGAACCAGCTCTGCATTCCAGGGATGAAACCTACTCAGTCTTGGTAGATAATTTTTGAGATGTATTTTTGGATCTAATTGGCTAGAATCTTGTTGAGAATTTTTGCATCTATGTTCATTATGGATATTGGTCTGTAGTTCTCTTTTTTTGTTGGATCTTTACCTGGTTTGGGTATCAGCATGATGTTAGCTTCATAAAATGATTTGGGGAGAATTCCGTCTCAATTGCCTGGAATACTTTCAATAGGTTTGGTATCAGCTCCTCCTTGTATGTTTTATAGAATTCCCCTGGAAAGTTATTTGGTTCAGGGCTTTTTTTTTTTTTTTTTTTTAGGCAGTTTTCTTATGATGGAGTTGAGTTCCTGGGTTGCTATTGGTCTATTTAGTGTCTCAATGTCTTCTTGTTTCAACCTTGGGATGTTGTGTAATGTCAAATGTACTCTATTTCATTTAGGTTATAAAGTTTGTTTCTATAGGTGTGTATAGTAGTCTCTCATTATCTTTTGTATTTCTTTGGGGTCAGTTGTGATTTGATCTTTTGCATTTCTGATTGTGTTTATTTGGTCTTTTCCACTCTTTTTCTTTGTCATTCTGGCTAGGGTTTCATCCATCTTGTTTATTCTTTCAAAGAAAGTGCTTTTTGTTTTGTTGATTTTTTCTATGGTATTTTTGTCTTCTATGTTCCAAATTTGGGCTCTTACTTTGGTGATCTAGAGTCTTCTGCTAAGTTAGGGTTTGGTGGTCTTGTCTTTCTAGCTCCCTTAGATGATTTGTTAATTACTAACTTTTGATCGTTCCATTTTCTTGATGTGTGATAGTAGAGACATATATTCCCCTCTTAGAATGTCTTCATGTCATCCCAGAAGTTTTGGTAAGATGTTTCTTCATTTTTATTTGTTTACAGGAATCTTTTAATTTCTGTTTTGATTTCTGTGTTGACCCAGTAATAGTTCAGTTTCATGCTATTTACTGTCCATATCTTTCTGGGTTTTTGGGAAATTTTGTTCACGTTGATATTATTTTTATTCCACTATGGTCTGAGAAGGTACATGGCAGTATTTTGATATTATGAAATTTGTTTATGCTTGATTTATGAATAATAATGTGAACATTTTTGCAGTGTGTTTGATGTTGTAGAATGCATATTCTGTGGTTGTTGGATGAAGTGTTCTGTAGGTATCTATTAAGTCCATTTGGTCAAGTGTCCAGTTGAGGTTCCAGATCTCTTTGTTGATTTTTTGTCTTGATGACCTATGTTGTGTTGTTAATAGGGTATTTAACTCCTCAGCTATAATAGTGTTAGAGCCAATGTTTTTTGTTGTTGTTGTTGTTGTTGTTGTTTTTTTTAGTTTACTTAGCAGTTGCTTTATAAACACTGATTCTTCTGTGTTGGGTGCATATATATTTAGGATGGATGTTTCTTTTTGATGCATTCAATCTTTTATCATTATGTTGTATCTTTTAGTATCTTTTTAAATTTTTGATAGCTTAAAAATTGTTTTGTCTAATATTAAGATCATGACATTTGCCTTCTTTTGTGATCCATTTGCCTGGAAATTCATTTCCAACCTCTAACTTTAATTCTGTGTGCCTCCCTTGTGGTGAGATGAGTTTCCTGGAGGCAGCAAATTATTGGGTCATTTTTTTTTTTTCCAGGTTGCCATTCCATGTCATTTTGGTGGTGCATTTAGTCTATTCATGTTCTGGTTGATTATATAAATGTGATTGTTTATCCTCGTCATGAGGTTCTTATAAAATTTTTTGCTTGCTTTTTTTTAACTTTTTTTTTTTTTTTTGAGTTGGGGCCTCACTCTGTCGCCCAGACTGGAGTACAGTGGCCGCTTCCGGCCACCGCAGCCTCAACCAGCTGGGCTCCGGCGATCCTTCTGCCTCAGCCTTCCGAGTAGCTGGAACTACAGGCGCGCGCTACCACGCCCGGCTAATTTTTTGTTTTATTGTAGAGATGAGGTCTCACCGAGTTGCCCAGGTGGGTCTCGAACCCGCGGGCTCTGGCAATTCACTCACCTCGGCCTCCCAAGGC
>CAUYQG010129311.1:0-19611 GCA_963574415.1 Tarsius wallacei
CTGTAGTTCCAGCTACTTGGAAGGCTGAGGTGGAAGGATCGCCGGAGCCCAGCAAGTCGAGGCTGTGGTGGCCGGAAGCGGCCACTGCACTCCAGTCTGGGCGATGGAGTGAGACGCCAACTCAAAAAAAAAAAAAAAAAAAAAACTTTCCTCTCTAAAATAATAGATATTATTGTCAAACATGCTGTGCTCAGTATAATTCAATTAAAATATTTAGTGAGCAAGTCCTTATAATACTTTAAGTTATAATACTGCAGACATTTAGTCTGCCTTTAAAGGTGCACAGCCTACTGCAGGCAACAGATCTTTAACCAAGTAATAGAACAAGATGCTGCATGTCACAAGAGTGGTAAATGCTGAGTTCTAAGGATGTACAGAAAAAAGAATTCGGAACTTAGTCTGGCAGAGTAAAACAAAATATTACAGAGAAAAAATAACCTGAACAAAAGGTTAGAGTGTGTACTGATATGGAGGTAACTGATATCAGCATGGTAGGAGTTTAGAGTGCTTAAAAGCAGCGACAGGAGATGAAGGGGAGATTTTGATGGCAGTTAGTGATTGAGGTTCGTGTAGGAATGCCAAACCAAGAGCCAGGGTTTTAGGCAGTGCATGCTTATTTCCAAGTTCTTGCTCACTCTGCTCCATCCACTCAGAGCACCCTTTCAGAGCACCCTTTCCCTTCCCCTTTGTTAACCCATATATTGGTCCTTTCTTGTTTTAAACCCAGCACTTTTCTGCAAAGTCTCCATTGACCAACCCAGTTCTTATGGTTCCCTTTCTCTTTCACTTGTTATTCCAAATTATTTTAATGTCCTTTATTGTTAAAACTTTGTAATCTACATTAAAATACTTTTGAAGCAAGATGATTACAAATATGTTAGTAAAATATCTTTAAAATGTTTGTGGTTCTATCTGAATAGAAAGATAATTGTTTGTCATGAAGTCACAGTTCAAGGAAAATTGCATGGAATGATTCAAACGCTTCAATGATAATTTCCAGGGACATTAGCTGAAATTACTGAAGGTGAAAACTATCCTCTTTGATAGGCATTAAGCGAAAATAAAATTGGGACTTTTTTCAAGGAAATTTCTTGGTGATTGTATATTGCCAAAAGAAAAATGTTCACATATGTCTATAAGGCACATTATTGATAGATGCTCAGAAGGAAAGATCTTATTAATATAGAAGAACAAAGGATCTTTGAAAAAGACGTCATTGTGAAAACTGGACGTTTGCAATTACAGTCATTGGGAGGCATTCAGGTGCAACAACTCAACCATAAGCATGTTGAAGATGACTGAAGAATATCTATTATTGCAAAAGGAAGATTCTTTTTTTTTTTTTGAGTAGGATTCTCACTTTGTCTCCCAGGCTGGAGTGCAGTGGCATGCTCACAGCCACCACAGCCTTGACCTGTTAGACTCAGGCAATCCTTCTGCCTCAGCCTTCCAAGTAGCTGGAACTACAAGCACACGCCACCACATCCAGCTAATTTTTTTATTTATTGTAGAGACAAGGTCTCACCAAGTTGCCCAGACTGGTCTCAAGTTCCTAAGCTCATGCAATCCTCTCACCTTGGCCTCCCAAAGTGTTGGGATTACAGGCGTGAGCCACCATGCCCAGCCTCAAAAGGAAGATTCTAATACAAAAATAACAGTAATCTTAACAAATAGACTTTAATATATATCAGGTAGTTTAGTTCATTCAGAAAAACTCCCAAAGGAAATGTTTATGATAGAGGTTTTTATTGTTTTTATATACACAATAAATGTTTTCTAAAAGTTTGCAGATGGATTTTCTTTTCAGCTTATTTACTTTTGATAGCTCTCTTAATTTTATAATATAAAATGCGTTTCCAGAAATGAAAGTTTAATTTACAATATTTTGCTTATTGGAAGTTAGGATCAGTGTTAAAAAAGAGTTTAATTTGTAATCAAAATCTAGTAGTCAATTAGGACTTAAGGAAAGGGTCCCCTCTATCTTATCTGATTCTCATTGAAACAAATAGGGTATTCAGCTCTCCTTTACTTGTTAAAAAAAAGAAAGACTAGATAGGGCATGAATTATTACCTTCAAGTTACAGATAAAGAAACTGAAGCTCAGGGAGGCTAGGTGGCTTTTTGCTTTGCTAAGATTCTTGGCTGAAGAACATAGGGTAGAGGAGGAAGTGTGGGTGTGGAATTAGTGAAAGGCATGCGTGTGGCAGTGTCCTCTCACTGGGTACTCTCTTCTAACAGATGGTGGTTCTCAGGCAGATAAAAGAAGAGTAATATGAGACTCGTGATAAGCAATCTCTACAGACAGGTAAAACATATTAATGACAGGAACATCACTGTTTTAATCTGCAGCCCTCTTAAATACTTAGAAGACAGACGTTTGAGCTGATCCTTGCAATTTGCTCTCATGGGGAGTCAGAACATTAAATATCCCGGGGTGAAATGCAGTGGGCTGCAGGGCCCAGTCACATTCTGGATCCCATAGGAAGTTGAAGGAAGGGACAAGCCAAAAATGAACATTTTCTTCATCTTCCACAGCACCTTGGTTTATACTCACTGTTAATTTTTTAAAGATACCAGTAGTCATGCCATGAAGAAAGAAAAAAGCACACCAATGAAATCCCTTTCCAAGGGTTCCATTTCCGAGGCTTCCACACAACCAGGATGCTCGCTCAAGACGTAATGTGACTTACTACAGAAATAGAAGAGAAATTAATTATTTGATTTATTGACTGCTTAAATGACAATCCTCTTTTCCTCAGCTAGATTCAAGGACAAGTACCAAATATGCCCAAATCTGAAGTACATGACACATTCACTAATAGTCAGGGCCCAGCAACCCTCTGGTGACACAATCAGATGCTACTGGGGAAGGTGCTGCTGCCAACAGAGGCCATCCCAGCCTGCATTTGCCCAGGGCTCTCCAAGGTGCCAAGCAATGCTCTCACATCCAGTGCAACTGGATCTCACAACAACCCAGTAAGCCCTATGAAACCAATTGCTCTTATTATCATCTCTCTTTGCAAATCCGTAGACCAGGTTTCAGAAACTTAAGCAAATTGGCACAATCAAAATTTACACCACTTTTTTCTAATCCAAGCCCAGGTTCTTTCTCTAGAGCAGCATCTGTAAAGGTCTGATTCAAGGATCATTTGCAATGGATCACTAGGAAGGGTTCTGAAATATGTAAATCCTGAAATCCCACCCCAGACTTAGGAAACCAGTATCTGAAGTATGAGGAGCTGGTTATCTGCATCTTCAATAAGTACCTGGGGTGATTTTATGCAAGTTAAAGTTTAAGAATTAATGCTCTAAATCTCTATATGGTGATTTATATAGTTTGCAAATCATTGTAAAGATATTTGTTTTAACAGCATCAAAGACATTGTATCAAAGTATAACCTTGAAGTTGATCTTGTAATTAAAAGCATAGAATCTAACACCTGACTGCATGGATTGGAATCCTGGCTCTGTCACTTACTAGCTGTTAACTTTGGGCAGCTGTCAATCTTAGTTTTCTCATTTGTGAAATGAAGTGGATATAAGGTGTGGTGGTTGTGAGAATGCATCTATAGCCTTCTGCTTTCAGGGAGAATGACTGATCAATTGGCCAAGAGCCCTGGAGTTGTCCTCTGAAACTCACAGCAGTTTTTGCACCAGTGCCCACACTGCACCAGCTTCTCCCTGCCAATGACAGAACACAGGTAGAGTATTAAGGTAGGCCCATTTCTGGAGGACATGAGCCTTCTTAAATGGCCAACTTGGACTCAAGGACCATCTTTCCTAACCCTCCTCAGACTGAAGACAATCTAGGATACTTCCATCTAACCTTCCCTCCCTCTCTCTTTCACTTGGGTTAAACTTGCATCACCACCTGACAGACCTCCCAGCCTCTCCCAGCTCCTCCCTATCTTCTCCTACAGGCATTTGCCCAACAACAAAATGTGTGTGCACATTTAACTCTGTCTTGGCATTTGCCTCCAGGGGAACCTAGACATGAAGTCTTCCTTGATATAACGAGGATCAAGTGAGGTCAATCATAAATGTATTTAGAATCACACCTGGTACATAAGTGTTCAATATATGTTTTACATATAACATTGTTGCTGCTGTTACTACAATTATCATAGTAAAATAGATTTTTTGCCTAATCAACCATGCTAAGTAATTTATCATGCAATCATTAATCCAATTCTAGGTAACTCAATGTAAATAAAAGGAAATTGCTGATGTTCTTAAAATTAAGAATAGAAACAGAGGTATAATTCTTCCTATAAAAACTGCATTTTAGAGTAAAATTAAATGACAAACTCTAAAGCACAATACACAACATCAGTAAGTAATAACATCTGCTTGGCCACCACCAGCCCCATGCCTGAGGACAATGTCTTATTCATCTTTACAGTACCAAAATGTCTACAGCAGTTGGATCATGGTGGGTGTTCATAACTATTTGTTGAACTGAATTGTTAAATTATGCAGCTCAAATTAAGATTTTCAGTATAAGATGTAGGACAATATATTATTTGCTAAGTGAATTATTTTTCATTACAATCTTAGAGCCCTTTGAAAATGGACATACACTTTCATGGATCAAGTACAATCAGGTCAATTATCAAAAATGACAGAGGAAATCCCAATGATGTCTCTGTGAGAGAATCTACAGAATCATCCAGACCTATAACTCATTACATTACATAAAGATATAAAATAAATGTGTCTTTGGAAAGTAGGGAGACATATTCTCTCAGGCTCTTGTGATGTCTATAAGGTTTGACTATTATCTCAAAGCAGCCAGTGGTGCAAACAGAGAGCTATCAAAAAAAAAAAAAGCAAAAAGTAATATTTAAACCTGCAGATTTTAGATCAAATAAGTCCTACTGGGGAATTGGCAATGATTCAAAACAAAATAAAAAACATTCCTGGCAAATACATGGTGATGATAACCATGACCCTAAATCCTTAATTTAAAAGTAAATTAACATGACAACCATTACAATTACCTATTTTCCAAAGATTCATTCTTATGGTTAAAACAAAAAGTCCTGTACATCTGAAAGTTGTTCTACCAGGTATTTTGAGTTTTGAAGAAAAAAAATGGACAAAACGTACAAAGGTCCTTTCCCACAGGTATGTCATCATGCCAGCACATCAGAATATCAGTCACAAAATTCCATCATTCGAGATCCTAGCAGTACATTTGCAAAACAGATAGCAATGTAGAATGTAATATTTAAATTAAAATAGAAATTCTTCTCTCATAATTCAGTAGTATCATCTTTGCGGGGCAAAATAACACATGTGCCTCTTGAAAGTGCTTTGGATAGAAAACAGTGAGAGATCCATAGTATATCTGTGCTGTGCTCAGAAAAAAGTTAAAGTCACTGAGTTCCAAAGTTGATATCTGAAGCACACAAATCATACAGAGGCCCTTTGACTCTATGTGAGTCAATGATGGGGAAAGAGGGACTGTGATGGGTAAGGGGGGAGGATAAGATAAAATAGAAAGGGTGGAAGAAAATGGAAAGAAAGAACATTAAGAGGGTGGTAAGTAAAAGTTTCAGTCTGAGATGCTTTCAGACAGTTAAAGATACCAACGACTCCATTCTACGTGGTGTACTTTGTAAAAAATGTTGAAGCATTTGTATCATTGTTATTTTTCTTTTTCCTCTTATGGCAAAGATGTTGAGGATTAATTTTAGGTTCTCAGATTTTCTCAAGTACTAAACAGTCACCCTGGCATTTGCAGCAGGAAACTTACTTCAATCTCTGATCTGTTTTTTGGTTCCTAGGAAAGTGTTTTGTGAAGCAGCGGCTATCATACGTTACTCCTTACCAAGACCTTCTTTACACCATCCCACAAACAAGCTTTGCTCTGATAGGTAGAGACACAATCTTTTGTAAAGCAATTTTATCTCCAAGCTTCTCACCTCGGTGCCTCTATTGGCAGCTGAATAGTTGCAGTTTACTTGAGGTGCTTCTGTGATAGTGTATTTTAGGTGATCACTTAGGAATTCTGGCTGTGACCTCAACTCCGAATCCTGAGTAAACGAGTTTGTTCATGGTGAGAGCTACGGAATAGGAGAAAGAGGCATTCATAACTTCAGAAATGCCCACTCTCTTCTTCCAAATCCTTTTCTTTAATCAATGTTCTGCTTTTAGTTCTTAGTGCTTGTTTCCTTAGCTATACAGATTTTGACATTAAAAAGTGTATCTAATATACTTTATACCTTGAAAAGCAATATTTTATTTATTTATTTATTTATTTTGAGTTGGAGTCTCACGCTGTCGCCCAGACTGGAGTGCAGTGGCCGCTCCCGGCCACCGCAGCCTCAACCTGCTGGGCTCCGGCGATCTTTCCGCCTCAGCTTTCCAAGTAGCTGGAATTACAGGCGCACGCTACCACGCCTGGCTAATTTTTTTTTTTTTTTTTGATTTATTGTAGAGATGAGGTCTCGCTTGCCCAGGCGGGTCTCGAACCCACGGGCTCAGGCAATCCACTCACCTCAGCCTCCCAAAGGCGCGGGATTACAGGCTGAGCCACTGAGCCCGTCTGAAAAGCAATATTTTTAACTTGAAACCTGTTCCTTATATTTTTTTAAGTGAGTAACAAAATATAGCAGGCAGCAATTAGTTAAAAAAAAAAAAAAAAAAAAGAGAGGCGGTCTGTCTTTTGCACATGCCATTCAATACTACTAGAGAATGGTACTTACAATACATGTCAGGGTTAAAATCGGTGACTACAAAAACTCAGCATATTTGTTTCTTCCCCTGGATTTGAGAGAATCGTTACTGTTAGAATTTTAGAAAAACAGTCTTTGAGCTTTTCTTTTGCACAAAATAGGCTTCCAAGACACACTGTGAAGTAGACAAGGTTTCTTTTCATAGTTTTTCATCCTTCTTTCAACATTGTCTACACAGTGGGTAGTTCTTGTTTTGCCTTTCCAGAAACAATGCCCTCTTCTCATGCACACAGGCCTTACACTTTCTGGAGCATTTGCTCTTTTTTCACTAGTAGTCCAAGCTGTTTGCAAGGGCAGGGCCTACTTCCTGGTTCAGGCCTACGTGTGGCCAGTGGGAGTATAACCCAATCCAGACTAATCAATGTGAAACTTCAAAATTCAATTACAATTTTGAGAAAGATATTGTATGTGCTAAAGTTGTTATGAGGGAAGAGTATACATCTGGAGTTACTAATGACCTTGCCATATCATAGGAGTAGTCTTCCCAAGAAATAAACCAACAGAAAATTATACATACCATGAAAAGGAGGAAGACATATTCCTAGCTGAATAATTTTAATAACTGAATCCAGCCGTTTCTGAGGACATATCATCCCTGGGTTTTTAAATATACTTTCTTTTTAGCTGAAGTCAAATATTATTAGATTTCTGTGATCACAACCAAAAGGATACTTACTGATACAACCTAATACCTATTGATTTATATCCCCCAAAGAATAAAAGTTCGTATTTGCCCTTCATTTGCTCAAAAACATATATTTTCATGCCCTACATGGTCTTCAGAAAGTCAATCTCTAGGATTCCTTTTTCATTTCCATCAAGAAATTTCAGGTACTTGTTTTTGTTCTTGTTTTCTCCAGGTTACAATCTATGTTAGTAATTATCTATTAAGCTAATTTTAAAGGGCATCATTCACTGAAAATAGTTGGGTGTCATATTTATATCAGTTACATTCATTAACAGTAGTATGTAATATAGAGACTTCATCCATAATAGAAGCAGTTAAGAAGATATTTTTGACCAAGGGGACAGACAGTGGGGGGAAAGTTTCCTGAGTTGTCCACAGTGTGGAGCAAAATGAAAATAAAACCTAATTTGGGAGGTGAAGATTCCAAGTAAGATGGAGTAATCTCAATACACACTCTCACTCCCACTGATAGCTAAAACTCCTGGACAGCATACATAAGGCAACTATCTGATTACACTAAATGATAAGACTGGGAGCATGACCAATAGGGTAGAGACATATCTGTTTATTTCCTCCCTATCTTACAACTTAAACTACAAAAGCCTGAATCCCAGGATCATGCAGCAAGTGTTATTAGAAGATAAGAGAGATCTTCTTCCTTCTTTTTGTGGCCAGGAAATCAGGAAAAGGGACCTCTGTGGGATGGATACGATGGGGAGAATGGTGATTTAGTTTAATTTTCCTGTTTATTCTCTTTGGTTGGGTGCAGACAAGCTTCAGTCATAAGGTTACATTCCTGTGCAGATTTTTTGATAATCTGAGATGAAGTAGTTCTCTTTTACGAGAAGAAGACCTGGATGAGTCTTTCTTCCTTCTCTGTTGCTCCTTGGTCAGCAAGTCAGACCCAGTCATCGGAAAGGAGTATATAAATATAAGACAAAGTAGGCTTCAGAACAAGAAAAACGACCAGATAAAAAATAGCAAAAATCAAAGCGTTTTTCCTGTTCTCTACTCTCCACTCAGCACAACACTTCTGACACCAGATGTGTAGGGGTAGTTTTCTTCACTCAGTCTCCCAAGACTGCCTCCAACTTCAGACGCCAATTGCAAGTAGTATGTTGTCACCTATATCTCTGACCAACTGGCATTAAATCAGGGTTGTCACCACTTCTCCTTGGATTCGAGTAATTTGCTAGAGTGGCTCATAGAAATCAGAGAAATACTTTACTTACATTTACTGGTTCATTAATAAAGGATACAATAAAGAATATAGATAAACAGCCAAGTGAATAGATAAGACAAGAAATGTGGGAAGGGGCATGGAGTTTTCATGCCCTTTCTGGGAAGCCACTGTTCAAGAACTTCCACATGTTTAGCTATATCAAAGCTCTCCAAACATAGTCCTTTGGAGTTCTTGTGTGGTATTTTGGGTATTAGAAAGGTATGATTGATTAAATAAGTCATTGGCCATTGGTGATCAACTCAACCTTCAGCCTTTCCTTCCTGGAGGTTAGGAGTGAAAGTCCCAACCCTCTAATCATACCTTGATCTTTCTAGTGACCAGCCCCTGTCCAGTTATCTAGGGATCCCAACCACCAGTCATCTCATTAGCTTACAAAAGACAAACATATTATTCCAGAGATTCCAAGGATTTTAGGAGAATGTGCCAGGAAACTAAGAGAAAGACCAAATGTATATTTCACAATATCACACCAAACATATAAAGGGACATTACAAAATGGCAAAAAGAAAGTCATCTATCAGGAAGACATAAAAATCCTAAGGATATCTGTACCTAATAACAGATATTCAAAATATGTGAGGCAAAAACAGATATATTAGATAAAGAAAATAGACAAACCCACAATTATACTTGGAGACCTCAAGACTCATCTCTCAGTAATCAAAAGAAAGAAAGAAAATCAACAAGGATACAGAAGTACTGAACATCACTATCCATCAACTTGACCTAATTAACATTCATAAAGCATTCCACTCAACAATAGCACAAAGCATGTTCTTTTCAAGTACACATAGAACATTCAATGAGATAGACCATACCCTGAGTCATAAAAACAAACTTTAAAATATCTTAATTGGAATAATACAAGGCATTTTTCTCTGATCATAACAACATTGAACCAGGAATATAACAGAACAATATCTGAAAAATCTCCAAATATTTGAAAGCTAAACAACATACTTCTGAATAGTCCATGAGTCAAAGAAAAAAAATCTCAAAAAAAGGTAGAAAATATCTTGAATTGCATGAAAATGAACAGACTAGCCGGGTTCGTTGGCTCAGTCTGTAATCCCGCGCCTTGGGAGGCTGAGGTGAGTGAATTGCCTGAGCCCGCGGGTTCCAGACCTGCCTGGGCAACCTGGCGAGACCTCATCTCTACAATAAATCAAAAAATTAGCCGGGCGTGGTAGCGCGTGCCTGTAGCTCCAGCTACTTGGAAGGCTAAGGCGGAAGGATCGCTGGAGCCCAGCAAGTCGAGGCTGCAGTGGCCGGAAGCAGCCACTGCACTCCAGTCTGGGTGACAGAGTGAGACTCCAACTCAAAAAAAAAAAAAAAAAAGAAAGAAAATGAACAGACTACATATCAAAATCTATGAGATACATCTAAAGCAGTGCATCATAGAAAATGTATAATATCTAATGCTTATATTAGAAATGAAAAGCATTCTCAAATCTGTAATTGAAGTATCTACCCTAAGATGCTATAAAAAGAAGGGTATATGGAATTTAGAGCAAGCAAAACAAAGTAAATAATAAAAACACAATAGAAAACATTTTTTAAATCAATGAAACTAAAAGAAGCTTGTTTGAAAAGATCAACAAATTGATAAACATCTAACCAAACTGGCAAAAAAAAAAAAGAGGAAGGATGCAAATTACCAATATCAGAATAGATCACTACAGATGCCACAGACACTAAAGGAATGATAAAAGAAGTAAGCCGGGCTCGGTGGCTCAGTCTGTAATCCCACGCCTTTGGGAGGCTGAGGTGAGTGGATTGTCTGAGCCCGCGGGTTTGAGACCCGCCTGGGCAAGCGAGACCTCATCTCTACAATAAATCAAAAAATCAGCCGGGCATGGTAGCGCGTGCCTGTGATTCCGGCTACTCGGAAGGCTGAGGCGGAAGGATCGCCGGAGCCCAGCAGGTCGAGGCTGCGGTGGCCGGGAGCGGCCACTGCACTCCAGTCTGGGCAACAGAGTGAGACTCCAACTCAAAAAAAAAAAAAAAAAGTTAGACCTATGGGATAGACCTAACTATTATATAAGATGAAAATGCCACAAGATATACAGATATAGGAGAGAAATTTTAAAAATGGAAGGAAGTCAGGGAAGGCTAAGCAGGCAGGATTTGGTCATATAAAATGGGGGCAGAGAAGGGGTCTCCAGCGGGGGAGGGGCAAGGACAGACACTTGCACTGGGGGATGCACCAGAACATGTGCGATGAATATGGATAATTCCACACGACTGTGAAATTAGTGGGTGAATGAAGACAAGAAGAGGGAAATGAGATTGGAAAGGTAGACAGGGTGGAGAACAGCCATTGAATACTGGACTAAGCCGTTTAGATTTTTAAAATTAAGCAGCACGGAACCATGAAATATCTGGGGACAAAGAAAGGACATAATCTAGTCTTCACTTTTGGAAGATTTATGTGGTCACAGTATGTCAGATAGATGAAAGAACAGAGACTGGCATTAAGGAGAGTGACTAGTCCTGGAGAGAAGAAACAACTGCCTGAAAGTGGAACCCACAGACATGGCAACAGATTGGTGAACAAGAGAAGATTAGAGATAAGATGCAAGGTTTTAACTGGGTGAGCAGAAAAAAATCACAGAAATTAATAATAAACCCCCCCAAACTTAATTTTTTCCTTTATCTTAAAAAGATCAATGCTTTTGTAAAACAGAATGTGATGTAGTTGTGTAATATCTTTTACCTGTGCTCATTCAATTTAACAACACCTGCTATTGTAAGCTCTTTATTTCACACACAGTAATTTAAGTAAACTTGAGTGACTTACTTGGATTTGGGAGAAAAAGGAAAAATAAAAATATTTCTAAACATTTGCTGTGGTCATAAAGTCAGCATAAAAGTTCTTGGCATTTATCATTCTAGTTATTACATTAATAGTTTTAGGAATTATTGCAGAGTGAGAGTTTAGCATGTCCCAAAGGGAACAGATGGGTAAGTTTAGGTACATTGACCTAGTTGATCATGATTTAAAGATTCGTATTGGAATAGAGCAGCATCTAGTCCAATTCAAGTTTATTTTTAAAGTACAGTCAGTCCACTTCATGGATAAGATGTTTTCTAATTGACTGAAACTCCAAGAAGGCTGATCTCTAAGTCACTCTGTCAATACCCATGTGGAGAAACCCAGTGCATCCCCCCAAGAACATCTCTCAGGCCAAATGATTAACTGTGCATCGGTCATTTAGCATAATAAATGTGAAGTCAGGGCGGTTGAGTGTTGCCACAGGCCTCCTGCTGTGGAAATAAATGCCCTCTGCCTTGGCATGCTTAGAGCAGACATAAAGACTTTGCTTTCAAAGCCTTAAAGAGCAACAAGCACCTCTTTACGTTTTGAAACAGAGCCTTGGTATAGTTAATCCCAACTGTCAGGCAATGTGGAAAGTGCTGTCTATCATCACTGCCCTCTGAATTTGGAATTCATCGATTTTAATGGAAAACAAGAAGTGACCCTTTAGTGATCATTTTCTAAAATTTGACATGTACCTGCTTTAAAGGGCATTATTTCTAGTTTGGGAGAAATCATATGAACCCTAGAAGTTGTGATTGTGGAAAAAAATGAAGATTCTATTTTGAAAATCTCTTCATTGCTCTTAGAAATCAAAGAAAGAAGAGTATGCAATTACCGAATCTATTTATCAGTAAACACACTCACAAAAGACATTGTTCTCTCTTTAAGATTCCTCAGCCTTTTAAGGAAATGAGCTACTCCTATAATTAATTCACCAAGTGTTTGACTTTGTAAATTTATTAAGCCCCAAAATAGCTAGTATAGTCTGGTCATTACTTCTAGTTGATACCTCTGCCTCGATTATTTGATCCCGGTAACAGCTACTGCAAAAGAGACATTGTTTCATATAAAACGAAGCAAATGTTTGATCAAATTAGGTGTTACTATTTGGGGCAGGGCATATTGAAATTAATATCCTCTTAACTCCACTTGCCATCTCCAGATATTTTGCCTCTGACCTACAATAAATAGTTGTGGTTCTTGAGCTATTTAAGCCTGATTAAGGTATTTGTTATGCATTTGACAGTACACAACAGCACACAATGTCAATTCTCAACTGTTATCATCATGATTAAAAAGGGTAGAAGGGAGTGACCCTTATGTGGATCAAGTTGTAATAAATAATAAGGATGCTGTGAACCTCTAACGCAATCACAAGGTTTAGCTAAAGTTAATAAAAACTCTAGCAAGATCTCAAACCAAAAAAGTTGCTAAGCAATTGATGCTGGATTTTCTTATTAATAAAAACTATTGTTTTTGTGTGTTGTCCAGCTGTAGAATATCCTCCATTGTTAGGAGCCCTTGTTATGAGTACAAATGAGAAAAATGCAATTGACTTCCGAGAGGCACCTTATATAACCTCCTTGTTAAAGGCTTGCTTATTGGAGGCTTTTTAGTTTGAAAAATAATTTAGGTTAAGGGAAACAGTCCAATCAAAATTCCAGCAAAAAGAAGGCTTCAGCATGAGAAGAGATGCCTAACCCAGTAACATAGCTGGGTTAAAAAATCTTGTAAACATTTTTTAATAGGCCTGATTATGTTCATTGGGTCTTTGCTCAGCAGTCCTAAGAATGAGCCTAGTGCCAATAATTAAAGCCAGTCTCTCATCTAGAGAGGCCTCAACATGTGTCAGTATAATGTCAAACATCCATTTTGGCTGACATACTTTCTGAATTATCTAGGAAACTCTTCCTCTGCTGAAGCTCACTTTTAAACAACGACAAATTTAATAACAATGACAATAGCATTAAAAACAACATTAACCACAACTTTTATTAAGAATCTACCATGACCCAGGCACTGTGTCAAAAACATTGAATGGATTATTCCTTTAATTCCTAACATCAACAATCGAGGTTGATACTATTATTACCCTTGTCTTTTAAAAAGGACAAATGTTATGTAGCCTGCTGTGGTAATAATGTGGCGCTTTTTGGCCTCAAACTCAGGCAGTCTGACTTTCGTTTCTGTTTTTCCGTCCATTATGCTAGAATCCCTTTTTCAATGTAATAAATGTAGACAGACTTTCAAAAGCTGAATGATTTATAAAATTCTTATTTATTCATTTAAAAAATACTTATGAAGAGTTTGCTATATGCCTGTCATGGCTGATGCCAAAGGAACAAGGGATAAGCTATGTCTCTGACTTTAGAAAATTCTCTGTGAATCAACTGA
The DNA here is from genome assembly GCA_963574415.1 of Tarsius wallacei. Lineage (NCBI taxonomy): Eukaryota > Metazoa > Chordata > Mammalia > Primates > Tarsiidae > Tarsius > Tarsius wallacei. The sequence goes on from CAUYQG010129311.1 coordinate 13,887, forward strand.
GTTAATGGAAGCTAAGGTACAACTATACACACATGAGTGTCTTTTTGGAAATAACCATAGTCTTCATATTTTTAATATGCTAATTAATCTCAAATTTGATTTTTTATGTTAAATTTAAACTTTGTTTTTCCAAAGTGGAAATAACTCCTATTTTTGTGGTTAGCTGTAAAAAAAAAAAAATCAGGCAATACGTATTAACATGAAGTACTTCCTCCATAATCCTTATCCAGTGACAACCACTATTATGACTTTGTGTATTTCCAATTTTCTTTGAGAAATTTTCTTTTTCCTTTTTTAAGGAAACAGAGATAATACTATCCTCCGTGTTTCATAAACTGCTTAGAGTACCTACTAGCAAAACTAGGTCCTCTTTTTAATATAGTTTTTTCCTTTCTTAAAATGTGCTCTCTTTTTTGGTTAATAAATACAGAAGGTGCCAAAAAAAGTATACACATTTTAAGAAAGGAAAAAACTGTATTAAAATTGTAATACTCAATATATACTGATAACAAAAGATGAATACGAGTCATGCTTGACCTCTGCAACTACAAGAGGTACTCAAAGTGGTTACCATCAGCATCCAGATGCTTCTGATTATGACTAACTAAAAGTAATAGATTGATAACATCTCTTAAAATGTGTGTACATTTTCTTGGCACTCCTGGTATAAACTAGCATAATTATTCCTGATTCTGTATAGTATTTTATATAACTACACTTTATCAATCCGTTTTTGATGGACATTTAAATTGTTTCTAGTGTTTTTATTTTTGTAAATTAACTTTTTTTTTTAATTTTAGAGTTGTGGGATACATTTAAGAAATTGTTCCATAATGAAACGTCATGCAAATGAGGGTTGGGCCTCTGGCTGACCTTCTTTCTCTCTGGTAGTAGACATGGTACCCAATGGGTGGTTGTGTGCCCTATTTCCCCCTTCCTGCCTCACCCTGTTAGCAGTGCCCAGTGTCAGTTGTTCCCACATTTGTGCTCTTGTGCCCAATGTTTAGGGCACACTTATGAGTGTGAACATGGTGGTAATCTGTTTTTTGTTTCTGTGACAGTCATTGAGAATGACGGAGATTAAGCTGCATCCATGTTGCTGCAAGGGTCATGATTTTGTTTCTTTTTATGGCTACATAATATTCTATTTGTGTTTTAGTACCACATTTTCTTTATCCAGTCCACTCTCCATGGGCATCTGGTTTGGTTCCATGTTATTGCTATTGTGAGTCATGCTGCAATGAATATACATGTGCAGGTTTCTTTTAGGTAGAGCGACTTATGTTCCTCTGGATATATTCCCAGAAGTAGGATTGCTGGGTCATATAGAAGCTAGATTTTTAGTGCTTTGAGAAGATGTCTCACTGCTTTCCACAAAGGTTGAACTGGCTTGCTTTCCCAACAACTATAGAAGCACTCCCTTTTCTCTGTAGCTTCACTAACATCTTTGTTTTAAGAATACACTTGTACATAATTCTCTTTACTCTTCTTATTCCCTTAAGATTAATTTCCAGTAATAGAATTGCCAGTCCAGAGGCCATGCTTCCCTTTTGAAACTTCTTTGATAAAAATATACCAGTTACTCTCTAGATAGTTTGGCAGTAGTGAGAATCTGTCTGGGGAAGGGGGGCACACCTCAACAACAAGGGTACCTGCACAATGAATATTTGTATACCTAACCCTGAATTGTACCTAACAATTTTAAAATAAGAAAAAAGACCTATCTCCCCTCCCGCCCTTCCTCCTTCCCCCAATCCTTCCTTCCTTCCTTCTTTCCTTCCTTCCTTCCTTCCTTTCATCCGTTGGAGCCTCACTCTTGCCCAGGCTAGAGTGTAATGGCACAATCATGGCTCACTGCCGTCTTGACCTCCTGGGCTCAGGAGATCCTCCTGCTTCAGTCTCTTGAGTGGCTGAAACTATAGGCATGAGCCATGATGCATGGCTAATCTTTTGATTTTTTTTTTCTTTGTAGAGGCTAGGTCTCACCATGTTGCCCAAGCTGGTTTCAAACTCCTAGGTTCAAGCAATCCTCCAGCCTTAGCCTACCAAATTGCTGACATTATAGGTGTGACCCCCCCCATGCTCAGCCAAGAATTTTCATTATATATGTGTTTCTTCCAGATAGGCCTGACAGAAACCACTGAGGCTCTTCCTTAAGCATGTTAAGCCCCAGCAGCAGGCCCAGTTCCACTCATGATTCTGGCTGTCTCCTGAACTGCAGTGTGAGCAAATGAGATAAGTACAAAATATCCCTATGCCACTGGCTCCATGCTCTCCTCATATTCAATCATGAAGACTAATGAATCAGAGATGATTACGGTGGTAAAAATCCAAATGCAGATTTTTGCTGTCCTTACTAATGAGAGAAAAATATAGTGGACCATTGGCCTAAAGGCTCCAGATGTGATTCCTTTGTAACTTAGAGTGCATTAAAAAAGCTTCAGTCAGCAAGATAAGTTAATTTTTTTATGACCTTTATAAACTCTTTTAGCCTGTATCTCGGGAGCTTCTCTTAAAGATTAAATTTTAAAAAATCCTTTTAGCTCAGACCCGCACAGCATCTGAGTCTTTTTTTCTTTTTTGCTTCAAGGGCTACATCCAAAATCTATAAAAAAAATTCTGTTCATGACAATTATTTTCAAAGTAATGATTAGCTAACATGTCATTTTTAGTTTTTAGCTGTTCTTGCCTCTATGATACTAATCCAATAAAGCTCACTTCCTCTTAATGTAAAAGTTACATAAAGGATATTTCATTCCCAGTTGACTTTGCCTACATTTGCAAATTCTTGAAAAACCAAATTGAATTATCACTGGTGGCACCTCTTTTACAGGATGACTGTTGGGTCAGAGTTGGGGTGTGGGGCACAGATATCAATATTTTATTAAAAGAAAAAAATCCCTACCCCAAGAACTGTAAATCTGCATTTATATGTAATTGAGGCCGGGGGCTTTCATAAACCATATGGCACCATCACTGAAGAGGAAGGGGGTGATTTTGCAAGGGGAGGCATTAGAGGAATGTGAAGGACTCTCCATCGATGGCATCACGGATTAAATTCATCACATGAAGCATGTAGTTTCTTCTCATCTCTTCGGTTGTAGGGCATCCATTTCCTTTAAACACTGTGCTTTTGACTGGCCTGACTGGTGACTCCAAGAGTCATCATCTCAGGCATCTGTCACTGCTTCTATTACATCCAACCTACTGACCCAGAAAATCTGTGGTTGACACAATTGATTTCTCTATAAGATTCATTCAACATTTATTTTATTTTTGACATCCACCTACAAGGGCCCATAGAAATTCAGTCCCTACATCTCTGTGTGAGAGCAACATAGTCCTTTATAAAAAATGCATATCCGGAAGGGAGGGACTGGAATAAACAGGAGTCTTGCTTAGAATGACTCACTGAAGTAATTGGGTTTATTAAGATGTATGGGAGCCTTGGTGCCTATGCCACTGAGGACATATATGCTACCCTCACGAGAGTTCTGCCATTGGAGAGCACAACAACAACGAATAATAATAATGACGAAAAGGCTCAAATGATAGAATTTATTCTAGCACTACCCAACTTTACTCTGGATCAACTTTGAACCTTTGCTTCATGTTTCTTTTCCTTTTTCCCTCTTAAAATCTCTTCCCCAGATCCCAGAAGCATCTTGGTTTCAAACTAAGATACAAACCACATGCTATAAATAGATGCTTGACAGTTATCTATTACTTTCCATATATACCGCCGTGCTGCTTCATTATATAGAAAGGCTACATGATTCTTTTTTCAAGGCATATAGATAATTAACTGCCAGAATCAGAATTCAACCTCAATTGTTTATCTTATAAATATATTGACATCTTCCTCTGTGCTCTAAAACCTAATGACCTGGCTTGATCATGCATCATCCTATGGATTTTGCTGAGAAATGAGCAGTGGGAAGGGTTCTGGAGGTCTGTAGAAAACTGCAATAGTGTCCTTTGCTTACCGAGTCACATGTGTTAGCAGATGAAATGATTTCCCTTTTTATCTTGTTATCTAAGAATTTTCAGCTTGGGCTGTGCCTCAAGTCTTATCAGATAAACTAATATTAAGACTTTTTATTGTTTTTCTAGTAATCAATATCAATAGTATTCTAGCTTTATTTTTAGTAATTTAATGGTATTGCAGGGCGACCACATTTTCTGGAGAAACCCTTTTTTGGTTTGTTTGACATACGGCAACATAAAATGTTTTATTGACCATATACATAACCATACAGAAAGCTCTTAAAGCAAATTTCCTTTGTAAATTCCATCTGATTCTACTCAACGCTGTTTCCACTCCACAAGAAATGAAGGAGGGCAATGCTTGGAGAGGAGGCAGTATTGTTGGCTCTATCAAAGATAAAACACTTCCAAGGTTCCAGGGACTGACTTTTACTATAGTGCCACCACGAAAGATCTGCAGATCATTATTTACTAGAAATAAAGGAACAAGGCAGAAATCGATTGCAACGACACTAGATTTATGTTTCCATTGCTCTCTATATACATCTCTATTTGTCCTAACTTCATGGGGAGGATATTTAATACATAATGGAAGGAGCCTGTTGCTTTTGATTTATTTTTTGTTTATTGTTTTTGGCATTCCATAGAGAAATTCTGAAAATCAATACTCCTCTCTCTCTTTCTCCCCTTCCTTCCTCCCTCTCTCTCTTTCTGTCTCTCCTCTCTGTCTCTCTCTCACTCTGTCTTTCTCTGTGTGTGTGTCTCTTTCTCTGTCACTCTCTCTCTCTGCTCTGTCTCTCTGTCTCTCTCTCCCTCACCTCCTTCCCTCCCTCCCTCACACCCGCACTCTCTTCTTCCCTCCCTCTCTATCTTTCTCTCTTCCTCCCTCCCCTCATGTGTGTGTGTGTGTGTGTGTGTGTGTGTGTGTGTGTGTGTGTGTGTGTCTGAGAACCCTGGGGAATGGCAGGTTTAAAGGTTCTGATGGGACAAAGAAACTTCCTCTACTTGCCAATTTGTCTTTTAATATATCAAATTTTATTATTCACTCATGGAAGAAAGTTGCCTTCTTATTTTGTGTTTTTTACATGACACCATGAGCATAGATACAAAGGCCAATATAACTATAATCACAACAACAAGATAATGTTTTCCAGTATTTAAATTTGTAGATGATTGTTCCCTCCGAGAGCCCAAGGAGTGATTCCCACTAATCCCAGCTAACTCTCTATTATTCTTCTTAAAGAATTAGGACATATTTTCAGTCTATGTGGTAGATGAAGATACAGTTATAGGGATGCTATGAAACTTTACATTTACTTTGAGGGAATAAGAAGATGGTTAGTGATTCAGGTGAGGTAAAATAGGCTCTGTCTTTAAATGCTCTATAAATCTTTTAATACTTTATAATTAAGCATTTGGACTTTAAACAATGCAGGTGGAGATTCAACCAAGACCATTTTTTTTTTTGAGTTGGAGTCTCACTCTGTCGCCCAGACTGGAGTGCAGTGGCCGCTCCCGGCCACTGCAGCCTCGACCTGCTGGGCTCCGGCGATCCTTCCGCCTCAGCCTTCCAAGTAGCCGGAACTACAGGCGCACGCTACCACGCCTGGTTAATTTTTTGATTTATTGTAGAGATGAGGTCTTGCTTGCCCAGGTGGGTCTCGAACCCGCGGGCTCAGGCAATCCACTCACCTCAGCCTCCCAAAGGCGCGGGATTACAGGCTGAGCCACCGAGCCC
>CAUYQG010129312.1:0-10723 GCA_963574415.1 Tarsius wallacei
CTGTCTTCTAAGCACCGGTATGCTCCCTGTAAATTCACAGATACCCAAACTCAGAGAAATCTTAATTTTAAAATGAGAATGATAACAACAAAAAAAGAGGTCACGACATAATCATGTTCATTGTAGAGCTGTCAAGCAGAACCTACAAACTCATTCATTTATGCAAAAAAGAAAGTGATTGTGTGCCTTTATTTATCTCCCTTATCTTCCTCTCTTTCTTCCTCCTTCCATCCTTTTCTTTCTGTATTTTCCCTATCTTCTTATCTATTCTGAAACTGGGTGATTGTTTCTAATTCAGGAAGAGCAAAGTGTTTCTAATCCATTGTTCTTTTGACCAGAACATTGATTTGAGGGGAGAACCGCAGTGTAGAAGGGAGCCTGTGGTACTGGGATCTAAAATCTCACACTAGGCTCTCTCACTGGGTCATTTTGGGCAAATCATCTCTTGGCCCAGATGAATTTCCTCATCTACAAAAGGAGGGAAGGCTTTTGAGAGCAGGTCCAACCCTGAGTGTGTAAGTTTATGAACATTTTGACAGCAAAATGATTTTTAGGTTTCTAAGCTTTAATATTTTACAATACTGTACCAACACGTAGTTTCGGTAGACTATTGCTTTGTGTTCTCTAAGTATGTAGCAGATGATATAATAACGCATTGGCATAAAGTCTCTGAGACTCACCTGAAATCGATCTTTGCAGGTCCATCACCCCTCATATATGTCTATTTTGCAAACAAACCAACCAACCAATCTATGCTCTTATAGACACTGAGCTTATCCTCAGTGCCTGCAAATGTTGAGCTTAGCAAGCTTCTCCATGAGATGGTGGGAGAAAGATTCATTGCCGTTGGTGACCAATAACAACCAAAGAGCTGTTTCTCACGAAAGAGATTAGACTTCCAGAGCATATGTGAAACAGCCTTGGCCACGGTGTTGACTCTGGTCCCAGAAAACAAGTATATAATGAAATCGCCAGAGAGAACCATCCTATGGCAAACAGTGGTGAATAAAAGTGGCTGGCATCTGAAACCACGATGTCTTTGCTAAAAACCTGTGTCAGTCAGATACGCCTTCATCTGTGGGAGAGGGAGCAAGGTGAATGAGGAAACAGAGGGATGAGCAGGTCAGCAGAAATGTGGGCGTGGAAAGAACAAACGCCTGGCAGCTGTGGACGAAAGCTGATTCTTTTTTTTCCCCCGGTATGAACGTGTGAAAAAAATTCCCTGCTATCCAAATGATTCGCAAAGTACTCTCTCTTTAGGTCTTTAGGATGCGTGTCTCTGTGCCTAAACCCAGGAGTTCAAGACTCGGTAAGAATAGAAATGAAACATTCTCCTACAGCAGTCTCCCACATTTTTGGTATCAGGGACTGGCGTGGTGGAAGACAATTTTTCCACGACGTTGGGAGTATGGGGCAGAGGGCATTAGAGTCTCACTAGGAGTGCGCAATGTAGATTCCTAACATGGTTAGGTCACAATAGGGTGCATACTCCTATGAGAACCTAATGGCCCTGCTGACCTCAGAAGAGGCAGAGCTCTGCTGGCCTGCCACTCACCTCTTGCGGTGTGGCCCGGTTCCTAACAGGCCACGGACCAGCACCAGTCTACTACCCTGGGCTTGGGGACTCCTGATCTATCGGGGTCCCTGAATTTGGATCCCTGCAGACCCAACCAAATATCCCGCTAGAGATGACACGGCTCTGTTCCTTTCACGGACACTCCCAGTGTTTCTGTAACTTGGTTTATTTCTAGTCAGGCAACAATATATATACATATCTATATTCATGATAAAGCTCTAAGTTAATTTTTTTTTTTTAGTTTATCTAAGGATAAAAGAAACCTGGCACTTCAAAGACTTGAATAAAAAAAAATTCTAGAAAGGGAAATACTAAAATGCTGATGGAAAATTTAAAACTAGTTTTCAGTGAATTCAAAAATAAACATAGGGTGATGGGATTAATGGTAGTCAATATCTGTCTGGGGATGGGGAGACACTTCTTATCAACAAGGATGCCTGAATGAAGCATATTTGTATACCTAACCCTTAACTGTACCCCACAATATCATAATAAAAAATATTGAATAAAAAAAAGAAAAAATTAAAATTAGGAATTGACGTTATTTATTTTAAATAATTGAGATTGCCAGGGCAATTTTCAAAGCAAGGCTTCTTTTGTTTGACTCAACACATTGCACAAAATATTATACAGTTTTGCCAATGTTTTTCTAGTAGTTATTTTAGCTAGAAAATAATAATAATAGCAACAACAACCACAGAGGAAGTGGATTTGGTTTGTGTAAGTTTTTTTTTTTTTAATTTTTGTTCTGATCATTTTGCAATGTCTTACAGCCATTTTTACACTTACACAAGCTTAAAATTTTGTATATTGCTTTAATTTTCAAATGTTAAAATTTCACATGTTTAATAGTTCATGCCTCTCCAAGGAATAGATAAAGGAAGCCTCAGAGAGGTATTAAATTATTTAAATGCTTACAAAGTTTAATATCTATCTTCATCTAATACAATATTTTTAAAGAATATCTACATTTGTGTCTTCGTAAGATGATTTTTGTGTCACAGATATTCCTTCAATCCAAATATTACAAGTTTTTAAAATATAACTTTACTCATTTTCACTGGTATTATTTATTATTATTATGCACAAGATTGTGTGGGTATATGCGAAGTTCTTGTTTGTGATAGTTTTAAAACACAGTTGTAAATTCTTGGACAGTTCTCCCATGAAAAGGTAGCAGCTAGGTTCTTGAATCTGGGTAGGCCTGTGATGGCTTCAACTAATAGGGTAGCCTGGAGTTGGTGTTACATGATTTCTAAGGCTGGGTCATAACAAGTCATATCGTTTGCTGCAATGTCTGCTCCTGCAGCTCCCAGGCACCGTGTAGAAACCAAGCAGGAACAACATAGGGAGCACATAGGGACCACGTAGGAACCACATAGGAATGACATAGGGACCACGTAGGAACCGCATAGGAACCATGCAGGGACCATGTAGGGACCATGTAGGAACCACATAGCAATGACATAGGGACCACATAGGGACCAGGTATGAATCATGTAGAAACCATGTAGGAACCACGTAGGAACCACATAGGAACCATGCAGGGACCATGTAGGGACCACGTAGAAACCATGTGGGAACTACGTAGGAATGACATAAGGACCACGTAGGGGTCACATAGGAATCATGTAGAAACCATGTAGGAACCACGTAGGGACCACATAGGGACCACATAGGAACCACGTAGGAACCACAGGAACCACGTAGAAACCATGTAGGAATTGCATAGGGACCACATAGAAACCACATAGGAACCATGTAGGAGTCACATAGGAACCACGTAGGAACCATGTAGGGACCATGTAGGAACCAAGTTGAAACCATGTAGGAATTGCGTAGGGACCAAGTTGAAACCATGTTGGAATTGCGTAGGGACCACATAGGGACCATGTAGGAACCATGTAAGGACCACGTAGGGACCAAGTAGGGACCACATAGGGACCATGTAGGAGTCATGTAGGAGTCACATAGCAACCATGTAGAAACCATGTAGAAATCATGTAGGAACCATGACCACCTTGAGGCAGTGTAAATTGTAATGTAAGTTTTCACGTTTAATAGTTCATGACTCTCCAAGGAATGGATAAAGGAAATCACAGAGATCTATTAAATTATTATAAAGTTTAATATCAATCTTAGCCTAATCTAATATTTTAAAAGATGCTGTGAAGGAGCCCAAGCCCCATGGAAAGCCCAGATGCAGATGGATGCCTGTGCCAGCTCCACTCTGCCTTCAGTCCATCCCTGCTCATCCAGCAGACTTGAGTGAAGAGTCTACCTGTCATTTGAGCCCCAGGTCGTTCCAGTCACCTCAGTCACTGACGTCTTCCAGCTGAGGCATCAGAGGATGTGATCCTCAGATGATAGCCATCACTTCTGTACCCTATCCTGAATCCTGACGACAGAATTCATGAGCACAAAATGATTGCCGTTTTATGTCATTAAGTGTGGATTGGCTTTTAATGGAGCAAGATTTATTGTAATTTCACTGGATGATATACTCTTCTTCCTTCTTCCATTGTAGCACGTACTGCTTAAATACTCAGACTAGCAAAGAAGTTCAACACGTGCTATAACGAAACAGCAGAGTGCTGCTAAGTATGCAATACAAGCCATCTCTAAATTCGCTGTTTGTAGAAACATGTATTCCTACTATACCCAGGGTGCAAACAATTGTCTTAAAAGATTTAGTTTCTCTCTGGATGCTCATATTACATATTTAGGGAGCATGCGACAATCTTCCATGGCATTTTGAAGAGTGCATCAATTGTTTCCAAACTTTTTTGAGCATGCAGCCTCCATTCTCCAGATGCATAACTCTAATAGTATATTGAGTACATTATAACATTCACAAAGATAAAAACATAAAATAATGAGATCAAAACGGAACAGAAACAGAAATTTTCAACATCTTGCTCAATGCTACAATGAACCATCTTGCCAACCCATTGAAGTACCCACACCTCACTTCGAAAATCACTGAAATAGACAATGGAGGAAAAAGAATGTCCCAAGCCAGTTGCTCATATTTTTAAAATGGTACAAAAATATAAGTTAACTACTTGGGCTCATCACCAATTTCATCTCCACACTTATATTGACTTTTGTGATAATCTCATCCATTATTTTCCGAACTTAGCCTTCAAGACAGAATAACGAATGGATCATTGACTGAGCTGCAGTCAATAGGCTATTATAATTTCCCTTAATACAGCAATATTGAAGAGTCCCCGTTTGTTTGAAAGCTTACAGTTGCCGAATAACTACAAAAAATGGATATGCATAATAATGGAGCCACTGAGAAAATATTTTTAAAAAGTTTAATAATTGGAAGGCAAGAGAGCAAAAAGTCACAAAACAAGAGAACTGTTTCAAGGTCAAGTTGTTTCCGAATGTGGCTAACTTTTTGATATATATTTTTGAGGTGTGAATTTGATTTTTAATCCAGCCAACATTTATTTCATGTGAGATATCCTAGATGCTTTTTCTCAGATATTATCTAAACTCCCAGCCTTGGATAGTTCTAATCTCTTATATCAGAAATCGTTTATATTGAGAAGGTCGTTTTTAAATAAATGAAATGAGAAGAACGTACTGCAGTTTAACAAAATCACAACGTATGATAAAGGTCAGAAAACTGTGGCCTATGTGCTTGTTTTCTAAATAAAGATTTATTGAAACAAGGCTCATTGGTTTACATATCGTCCAGCTCTTGGGCTACAGAAGTTGAGTATTCGCAACAAAGACTCTATTCCTTGCAAAGGCTCAAGTATTTACTAGCTGGCCCCTTCCAGAAAAACCTGCTGCTGCCTCCTGCTTTAAGAGATTTACTAAACTACCTTCTTATACTTCACTCAAATTCGCTTGCAGTCAGGACAGAATCTTCTTAAAGAATGTGATTTCACAGCAGATGTGGCGGCTCAGGTATTTTGTAAAGAAAATTAGTACCTTTCACCTAGAAAGTGATACTTAAAATTTGTCATTGATTGGGTATTATTAATCTAGTCAAGTAAATTAGTACCTTATACCTGGAATAAATCAGGCTGGAAAAAAAAAACCTGTGAGATTACAAAATAGTTAGTTTGCACTTCACAGATGTTAACGATTGGGTTCTTGCCATTGTACTTGGAATTTAGGACCTTTCATCAACTTTCAAATTAGTGTAGAAGGCCATCCCTCTACCTTCCTGGGAGTGTAAGTTTGATTTTATCATCTGCCTAGCTTTTTTTTTTTCTTTAGTTGGTATTACCCTGGTCTGTGTGGCTATGCATATTGGGGATAGTAGAGTAACTCAGTGTCAGTGGGCTGAGTTGTCAGGAGATAGAATACGTTGGGCTTAGTTAGCTGTGTCCTAAAGTGCCTTAAATAAATTTAATCTGAACTTGTATGAGGAGGTGAGCCACGGTCAATATCAGAGGAGTAGCATCAATCTTGGAATCCCAAGACATAGTATATTTACATTAAGGAGGTGATGTTAGAATCCAGAAAAAGTGAACATAGAACAATCTCAAGAAACGGAGTTAGTGCACGGCTGGATGAAATGAAACACTTCTAGGTGACACAACACAGGGGCCCTGGTAGTCTCCTTCGTGGGGAAATTGGTGACAAGGTGTGCGGCAGTATAGCTTTGCCATTTCATGACTGTTCTTCCAAGTCAGGAAATCAGCTGTTTCCCCTGGTTGTTGCTAACAGAGCTGCGCCTGAAAGATTGGACCCGCGCCGGACAATTCCACGTCCCTGTTCCTTTCTCTCACGGACAGTGGTGATGAGGGGAGAAGCCCTCCAGATGACACGTCAAATAGAGCAGCTCCTCAGAATATGTTAACTAAATGAATTCTAGTCAGTTAACATTAGAGGTTCAGTGTGGGCAGAAATTAACAGATTTTCTTTCAGCGATCGTCACAAACAAATGGCGTCATAGAAATGTAAAATACACATACATATAAAATCAATCAATCTAGATTTCTGCCTACTAGAATATTCCAGTCCAGTTTAATTCTGGGCTGTTTTCATGCCTACTCCATTCTCCTGATAATCAAATCATGTATTTTTTTTTTTTTGAAACACAAGTTTTTATAGCATTCGTTCAACAAAGCGTGATGGAGGTTGATATGCCTTAAAAAACAGATTTTGTCCTACTTTTTACCTAATGGTGTTGGTCTTCTCCTTACCCGTAGAGCCACGCTTATTGCAAAGAAAATGGAAAAGGTTTCTAGAGAATAATATTTCCCTCTCTCAACACGTGTAAGTGCTTTTCTGCTCCGAGTGGAACATGTTTTGTGCTTGCAAGACAGACAGTGGAGAACTTCACAGAGGCAGACACTGCCTCGTGCTCCCTGAGACAGACGTAGAACCCACTCTCATGGGCTCCCCTGACCCACCAAACTGGTCTTCCTCATCGCTGAGTCAGACTAACTACCTCCCAAGAAGAGAGAAGAAGAGCTTTCTTTTCCAGGATGAAAGGTGCTTAATCCCAGACCATGGAATTGACAATGTTGGGAAACCCTATCTTGCCATTCTGAATCATCCCCTTCTTTCTGTCTCACCCACAAACATAGCCTTCCGGCAATTTATATGAAATGCCACTAATCAGGAAGGATATTGCAAAAGAATTTTAGCTCATATGTGTATAGTCATATGGCAGAAGAGCTTTAAATTTCACGAAGTAATATATTACAAACACTCTCCTAACTGAGGTGACAGGCAGCAAGTAATATAATAAAGTTCAGTAAATTCCTTAGTATGTGTTAAATTGTGTTGGAGTGTTCATACTAGGAGACACTGGATTTGTACTGGCGTTTTCAAGACTGAATATAAATTATGTCGTAATTCATCCCATGGAAAGGATTCTTATCTTGTTGGTTCAAGGTTTTCTCAGAAGAAGGGATAACTTGAGAGTTAAATAAAATATAATTTGCCAATCTCCAGTCATAAGCTTGTTAATCCTTTAAGCGTTGTGTGCCTATCAGAATGTCACCAGCTAATCCTTCAATTCCTGACATTTGTTACTGTGGAAAGCACAGAATGTAAACACGTGGCAAGGCTTTCCCTTACAGTAATTTTCGTTCTATTCTGGTAATAGTACCAATATTACTATTGGTAATAGAACCATACTGTAGCAATATATTTTTGAATTATTAATTTATCATGACTTGGTGGTGTCTAGAAAAGGAATTGGTGGTTTTAGTTTGTTAACCAGCTTGAGAAGAGTTTACCTTTGAATTGCTGTCTTCAAAAATTACACCACTTTGTCACACTTCCTTTTAAGATTCTAATGATGTATATTGGTCCTCTACAAAAAAATGAACACACACACATACACACGTATGCACACAAAAACCGTATGCACACATTTCACCTATCAGTGGTATAATCTCTGACACATACTCACCTAGGTCTATGGCTGTCTGCCATAGTAGTTTACCCTAGGTAAACTACTGCTTTATGATATAACTTTACTTTGTGAATGTTCTGATTGGAGACTAACTATAGTTTTCCTCAGTTTTAGAGCATTCATACTCTATGAGCAGAAGACAAGACTTCCATTCATTTTGTATTGGCCTTTTTCTACTTTGGGTAACAAAACAAGCAAAATCTCTATGAGTATGATTATTTTGAAAGAAACAGATTAAGCATGAATGGTATTTTATACACAGATTTTTTTATTTTTATTTTTTTTCTCTTTTAATTTTTTTTAGATGTGGGGTACATTTCAGGGTTAGGTATATAAACATTGATCATGCAGGTACCCTTGTTGATGAGGTATTCGCCTCCCTTCCCTAGCAGTTTCCCTCAACTGCCAATCCCACCCCCCCCACCGACAGTTTCCCACTACAGCCAAACACTTTCTTATAGCATTATAATTGTTCAAGGTCCGTTTATGAGCGAGAACATATGGAACTCAGTTCTTTGTTTCTATGATAAATCACTGAGTATGATCGACTCCAAATCCATCCAGGTAGCTGCAAAGTCCAGGGTGTTTGTCCTTTTTTATGGCTGCATAATATTCCATTGTGTATATGTACCACATTTAAAAAAATCCAATCCAGCTTCGATGGGCAACATGGTTGGTTCCATGAACTGTCAGCGAGGGGAGGGTGGGATTGGCAGTTAAGGGAAACTCCTAGCGGAGGGAGGGGAATACCTCATCAACAAGGGTACCTGCATGATCAATGTTTGTATACCTAACCCGGAATTGTACCCCACATCTTTATAATAAAAATTTTAAAAAGAGGAAAATTCGTAGCATTGCACACACATGCATCAGGAAAACAGAAAGATCACAATTAAACAGCCTAATATCAGACCTAAAGGAGCTGGAAAGGCAAAATCATCTAAATCCTAACTTCAGCAGAAGAGTCCAGATCACCAAGATAAAATCACAATTGCAGGATATAGAAGACAAAAATATCATAGAAAAGATCAACAAAACAAAAAGTTTGTTCTTTGAAAGGATAAATAAGATTGACAGACCCGTGGCCAGATTGACTAAAAAAAAAGGAGAGAAACTCCAAATAAACACAATAAGAAATGCTAAAAGTGAACTCAAGAACCTCAAGTTTATAATATTAGAAGCAGAAAGAGCACTCAACAAAATAGAGTATCCTTTCTTGATAAAAAAAATCTGGAACACCATGGCATAGAAGAACATTTCTCAAAACAGTAATAGCCATGTATGATAAACCCACAGCCAACATTCTGATCAATGGGCAGAAGCTGGAAGCATTTCCCCTAGTAATGGGAACATGACAAGGATATCCACTCTCACCACTCCTGCTCAACATAATGCTGCAAGTGCTAGCCAGAGCAATCAGGCAAGAGAAGGAAATCAGGGGTATCCAAATAGGAAAAGAGTAAGTGGTTAAGCTATCCTTTGTGGTCTATATGACTGCATACCTTGAAAACTCTAGGGAGTCTGTCAAAGGCATCCTCGCTTTGATAAATGATCTTGGTAAAGTCTCAGGTTACAAAATCAACATGCAAAAGACAGTTGCCTTTCTATACACCAGCAACAAGCAGGCAAAGAACCAAGTAAAGAGCACAATTCCATTCACAATAGCCACAAAAATGAAATACCTTGGTATCCACCTAATCAGAGAAGTGAAAGAGCTTCACAATGAGAACTCCAAAATACTACTCAAAGAAATCAAGGATGACACAAACAAATGGAAAAACATTCCATGCTCATGGATTGGAAGAATCAATATTATCAAGATGTCCATTCTACCCAAGCAATCTACAGATTCCATATAATTACCCATCAAATTACCAGCATCATTTTTCTCAGACCTGGAAACAATATTACAGAAATTCATATAGAAATAAAAATGAGCATGAATAGTCCAAAATTCCTCAGCAAAATAATCAAGAGGCATCACATTTCCAGACTTTAAACTTTATTACAAGGCTACAGTAACCAAAATAGCCTGGTATTGTTACAGAAATAGGCACATAGACCAATGGAACAAGACAGAGATTCTGGAAGCAAAAATACAGTCTCTCAACCTACTCATCTTTGTCAAAACCATCAATAACAATCACTGGGGAAAGAAGACCATATTTAGCAAATGGTGCCAGGAAAACTAGCTAACCACATGCCAGAGAATGAAACTGGAACCCTACCTATCACCATATACAAAAATTAACTCAAAATGGAAGGAAAACTGTAATGTAAAACTCCAAAGTATAAAAATCATAGCAGAAGATGTAGGAAATCCCTTTATGCACATTGGAGTAGGCAACAGATTCTTGACCAAGTCCCCAAAAGCAAATGCCATAAAAGCTAAAGTAGTCAAGTGTGACCTCATCAAACATAAAAGGTTTTGCACAGCATAAGAAACCATCAAGAGAGTAAAGAGACAACCCGCCGAGCTCGGTGGCTCAGCCTGTAATCCCGCACTTTGGGAGGCTGAGGTGAGTGGATTGCCTGAGCCCGCGGGTTCGAGACTCGCCTGGGCAAGCGAGACCTCATCTCTACAATAAATCAAAAAATTAGCCGGGCGTGGTGGCGCGTGCCTGTAGTTCCGGCTACTTGGAAGGCTGAGGCGGAAGGATCGCTGGAGCCCAGCCGGTCGAGGCTGCGGTGGCCGGGAGCGGCCACTGTACTCCAGTCTGGGCGACAGAGTGAGACTCCAACTCAAAAAA
>CAUYQG010129318.1:0-14384 GCA_963574415.1 Tarsius wallacei
TCTGATATTAAGATTGCAACTCCTACCTTCTTTTGGGATCCATTTGCCTGGAAACTCATTTTCCATCCTTTAACTTTGAGTCTGTGTGCATCCCTTGTAGGGAGATGAGTCTCCTGGATGCAGCAAATAATTGGGTCATGGTTTCTTAGCCAGTCCGCCATTCTATGTCTTTTCAGTGGTACATTTAGTCCATTAACATTCAGGCTGATTATTGAAATGTGATTGTTTATCACTGTCGTGAGGTTCTTATAAAGTTTTTTCTTTGTTTGCTTGTTTTCTTTTGGCTTTGGGGTTAGTGTATGCGTGTGTTTTCAAGTTTCTTGTAGTGCTGTATTCTCTGTTGATTTTGTGCTCTGCTGCTGTCTTGGAAAGTGTGTAGTGTTTCTTTCTTTTTCTTTCTTCTGTGCTTAATACCTTTTTAAGTGTGTCCTGCAGAGCTGGTCAGGAAGCTGCATAGTTTCTTAGGGATTGGATGTCTGGGAAGGATTTTAATTCTCCATCACTAATGAAGCTGAACTTGGCTGGATAGGTAATTCTTGGTTTAAATTGCTTATCTTTGAGGACTTTGAATATAGGATTCCAGTCTCTTCTTGCTTGTACTGTTTCTGCTGATAGGTCTGCTGCTATTCTGATTGGTTTTTCCCAGTAGGTAGTCTGACCCTTCTCTCTTGCTGCCTTTAGTATTTTTTCTTTTGTGCCTACTTTGTGTAGGCAAATTACTATGTGTCTAGGGGGTCTTCTCATTTGATATCTTGAGGGGGTTCTCTATATCTCTTGTGCTTGGCTGGTCACATCTCTGGTGAGATGGGGAAAGTTGTCTTGGATTACCTCCTGGAATACTTGTTCCAAGTTGTTATTTTTCCTTTCTTCTTCTGGGATACCAATCAGGCATAGGTTCGACCTCTTGATAAAATCACACATCTCTTGTAGGCTTTGTTCCTTCTTTCTGAGTCTTTTTTCTATGTTTTTTACAGATCGGGTTAATTCCATACTCTGGTCTTCATTTCCGAGATTCTTTCTTCAGCTAGATTGATTCTGCTTTCCATGCTTGTCATCTTGCTATTTATTTCCTAGATGAAGTTTTTTATTGCCAGAATCTCTGTTACAAGTTCTTTCAGTGTTGCATCTTGTCTTTCTTGAGTCCTATTCACTCTTTCCAACCATTCCCTGATCCCTGTCATATTCTGGGGCTAGTTGTTGGTGACTTCCATTGCTTGGGCACCAAGGTCTGATTTCTCAGTTTTGTGTTTGGTAGACTTGGAATTGCCTGAGGTCTTCCTTTGACTTTCCCTCATTTGTTACAGGTAACTTGTTTTGTTTTGTTTTGTTTTTCTTTAGTTCTGTTATTCAGTGTCAGTGGGAGAAGCTTCCTCTTCTGATGTTTGCTCAGTCCTCTATATTTCCTTGATCTGGACTCTGTATTTGTTCTATTCTGAACTAGGATGTTGGATGGGAAGTTTTGCTATCTTGTAGTTTTTGAAATCCGGGTAAAGTGGGGGATGGGGTGCTAGTAGTCAGATGCTACTTGCAGTTTAAAATGTTCACTTATTGTGGTATGTTTTCCCTGAGATCCACTCCCTATCACCACTCTGTATGATGCTGCAAAGCAGAAACCAACTCACACCACAAAACAATCTACAATAATAACAAAGTGAGACAAAGGAAACCACAACAGAGAAACTCCAAGAAAACTAAACACACACACACGCCTAGTATGAAGTAAATAGAGAAGAAAGACAAAGAGACCAAAGAAGGGAGAATAAGAAAAAAGGGTGGGAAAAGGAGAAAAAAGAAAATAAAATAAAAGGGGGAGGATTCATGTGGAACCCTCACACCTCACACATATATTGACACACCCCTTAAATTATAAAAAAAAGAATATTAAGAAAAAACAGAGGAACAAAAGAGCAAAAACCAATGGCAAAACCAAAAGATGAACACTCAATCATTCACATACACACATAAACAGAGAATGACAAATAGAAGCAGAAAGAAACAGAGAAAGAAAAGGAAAAAAAAAATATTTGGGAGGGGTGCAGGTCAAAGTGTCACATACACATTCGTGCACAAAGGGAAAATATTTTAAAAATAGATGAACTACCAAACAGTCAGAAAATTTTTAAAATTAAAAAATAATTTAAAATTTGAAAAAACAAAACAGAACAAAACAAAAAAAAACAAAAAAAACCTGCCTTCTTGTGGCAGGCTCTGTAGTTGTTCCTTTAATCAGATCTCTCCTGCAGAGCCACCTCTTTCATTGTCTCCTCAGAGAATGGAGCAGGGAATGAGGAGGGGCAGTGGAGGTGGGTAGGACTGCAGTCCTCCCTTCACTCTCCTATGGTCAGGGACATCTCTGTTGGGGATGTACAGGATAGTCTCTTCCCCAAGTATGTGCTCTCACAAGGTTGCCCCAGCCAGGCCTATCCTAGAATGGGCTTCTCCTATTGTGGCTGATGTCCAGGCTCTGTCCGGGTGTGTCCCTCTCAGTCATGGCCCAACTATGTGGGTCTGACGTTCAGAGAATTGCTGGGGAGGAGGGCGTTTGTGTCCGCCCAGACTCACCAGTGATCTCTTTGGAGTTCTTTCTCATCCTTTTCTCTGTCCACTTATTTTTAATTAGCCTAGATTTAATCACCAGATATTCACAGTCATAGCAAAAATTATTTTAGTTATGACACATAATGATTTGGAGTGCTGATAATGTTGAGTAATCGGCACTCATTCTATTTTGGGGAATTTAATCTGCAATTTAACAAAAAAAAAAGAGAGAGGTAGAAAAAGGCTACTTTAAGAAAATATTTTAAATAGTGAAAAGAAATAAAAATAAATTAACATCAGAAAATATTATCTGTTCGTAATTGGAAGTGAATTGAAGACTTCCTATTTCAAAAAACAACTTATATAGGGTAGTGAGAAAATATGTATTTAATTTTAAGACTATTCTTTGTAAAAAAATTCATTTATTATTATAGAGAAGATTTTAGATTATTTTATTTAACTGTATTTTTAAAACCAAGAATGTAGTATTTTGTATGACCAAATGGAAAATGTTGACTCACAGACTGCAATATGTTTTTGAATATTAATTTTAAGGTTGAATCTTGTAAATAAATAAGAAAAAGAAAAAAGCATTTAGGAGCAATGAGTAATCATTTTTGTAGAAGAAAAAGTAACGGTATTATTGACAAAGTACCATCACTAAAAATAAATAAATAAATGTGAACAAAAGTTATTCAAAAAGTAATTTGGAGAAAAGATTTTACTCCTGTGAACGGTCTGCAAACCAAGGAGACATGGTCTTCAGTGTATATCAAAAATGTGTTCCCAGAGAACATGGAGGGGTTCTCATGGTCATTTTTCTTTACACAAACAATAGAAATTATTTTGACTTGATTGTAGAAAGGGAGGTTCTGTGATAATTTTATATCTTTATGAGAATACAGAGTACATGAGGACATCGTGACCCAACTGTGGCTGCTTGGATCTGTTTTAACTTTTAGCACCTACTTAGCCAAGGGGAGTCCAGTTTACCTGTTGGCCAAGAGCATACACACACACACACACACACACACACACACACACACACACATACACACATATATTTGTCAACACACTTAAGGAAATGTTTATTTCATAAAACAAAATTGTTTTCTTTCAATGAATATGAATTTTTCAAATTTTGCAAATAAATACAATTTGCCACATATTAAAGCCAGTAAAGGGACTTACTATAAATTTGTATTACATATTTCTAGTTACTAATGAGTGGTTTTGCAACCACTGCAAATATTAGCTTAATTCCTCTTGGGCATAAATATTCACATTAAAATAACTAAAGTGATTAGTTTCAGGGGCCACATTGGAATATTGTACAATCTAGTCCCTAAGTATAAAAGCTCTATTATACCAGGAGATTTATTCCAGTATCTGAAGTACACAACCTTGAAGGAAAGCAAGCTGTGAGAGGCCATGTTGAAAAACAGAGTTTAATCATTTATGATGCATTTTGGAAGAATCTTCAGAACTGATAAAGAAGAAGAAAAAATGTTGTTGGGGAGAGGTTTGGGAAGAGATTTACTTGCAAGGAAAGATTGGAAAGGAAACATGATGGCCTCAACCAAATTTAACAAATGAAATCTTTACTTAAAAGGATAACCACTAGGTTGCCAGAATTACTAGGATTTCAAGAAATCTGGCCATGGTGGGGGAAAAAAAAAAAACAAAACATTTTCACATGATTATCATACCCCGTAGGTGGTCATAGAACTTTAGACATCAACATTGCAAAAGTCAGAGTAGAACTGGTTTGTGAAGTCTAACATAGATGGAAGACTCCAAGTTATATTGATTGAGAAACTATAATTTAAAAGGATGACCTTGTGAATTCTTTATTTTAGGAAGCAAATGTGGGCTTCCTGGGAGGTTATGTGCACACTTAACTATTCTTAAAGGCAGCAGACAAATTTTCTGTTTTGCTTCTACTTAGTTCTCCTTTTCCATGGTGTCTCAAAACATTTACAGTAGAGGACCATTAGCTTTTTCTTGCACTACTGTGCTTTTTCAATTTCTCTGCCAACTTGCTCTTCAATGTGCTTCTTCCCTCTTTAGCTTCTTCTGTCTTGTTCTTCTGTTTCTATTTGACCCCTGAGTATTTTTTGTTTCTATTCATTTTGTTTTGCTCATTTTTGGCCTCAATTTCAAACTCTTTACCTATCTTTTCCCAATATCTTCCTTAGATTATCTCATTGAAGCTAAATTCTTTAATATTGCTAATGCATATAATTTCAAATACACATCCCTAACTCCATTTTTTTCTTTACATCCTATGTACACATTCCTATTTGACATTTCTTCTTAGATGCTTAACAAAAGTCTGAAATTATTAGGGTAGGCCCTGGGTATAACTACACCTGTTTTTAAATTAAATAGTTGACCGCCACACCTGTTCCTTTCTCTGTCTTCTTTTATCAGCTATTTTTTGCAGGTTAAGAGTTTGTACTTTAGTCAGTCCTAATTTTGTCACTTATTTTCATTCATTCTATCTCCCAAAATACATTGCATTTCACATATATTCAAAAACAATTGAGAACATGCATATTTCTCTCAATTCACACTAGTAATGTTAATAACAGCAATTGTTGTTGGCTACACAACTGTAATGTTTTCTGAATTATTTTCTATGATTCCACACTTGTAACTAGATAGTCCTCATTAGCATTTTGAGACATATTTTTATAATTTTACATTTGTAATTAATTTTCTTAAAACTTCACAGATCTCCCGTATGCAATTTAAACTCCTTAATGAGATCTCCAAATGCTTTTCTGCTTCTGCCTTGAATCACTTCTTGTAATGTACCTCCAGCTCACTTTCTCCTCTTGTCACACTTGACCACATGAATTATCTTAACCCACATCTTCTAACTCCCATTTTCTTTTCATGCCAACAAATTATTACTCTTCAAAACGTAGCTTAAGTGATTAAAACATTTGTCTTACTAATGTACCAATACCCTTTATCTCAGTAGTATGTTTCATATACTAGGTACTGCTTTCTTAATGCTAGCCTTAATTTTTGTTTCCTTTGGCTTTTGAAGTGTAAAGTCTCATTTTTTTCTGCAAAGGTCCAGTAAAGACCATGTCGAAGCAAAATTTCTCAGCCTTTACATACCATGCTTGATATTGTTTTTGTCATTATATAAAGGCACTGTTTAAATTGAATAGATACATTTGGAAATTGAAGCAGGACGAGACCCACAATATTGAAAAAAAAACCTTTCCATTTGTAAGATGAACACAGCTTTTTAAGAGAACATTCCACTTGAAAAATGAGACTGCTTATTTAAAAAAATGACAGCTAACGTTCAAGGTCCACTGATGAATAAGAACATGAGATATTCACATCTTTGTTTCTATGATAGTGCAGTTAGTATAATGGTCTTCAACGCCACCCAATTTGCTGCAAGATCCATGATTTTATGCTTCCTTATGGCTGTGTAACACATTATGCAAGGGAGGGATCAGCAGTCACTGGACACTACTGCAGAGGGAGGGAGGGATGAGGGTAGGGGACACGTGACAACACAAAGAATACTTAGTTCATTACCAGGGGAAGTGAGGGCCAGATAGAAGCCCAAACTTCACCTGCGTGCAGCCTGCTTATATAGTTAATCGTCACTTAAAACCCACATTTCTGTAATAAAATAAAATTTTTAAAAAATCTAATGAGCAATCCTTAATTGCACCCTACATTCCTATAATAAAATAATTTTTTAAAAAATCTAATGAGTAAATCTAAAAGGCAAATTACAATCATTTTATTTTATATATTCCCAATTAAATTAACAGAGTATACCCTACCAATATGTAAAATATTTTAAAGCCTAATATATAAAAGTACATGAATGTATGATTCAAAATCTAAACATTCCTGTGTGACCAGTACATCAAAAAGTGAAATATCACAGATAACTTTTCTGATACTCCAGAACATGTCTAATACTTCCATCTATTTGCTACCAAGTTCCAACAGTAACCACTTGTCTGAAATTCTAAGATAATAGATTTTGTTTTGCTTGTTTAAATGAAAATTCTTAACTTTTTGCCCATTTATAAAATTAACACCCCTTTTCTGTTATAGCAAATTGAAAGAATAATGGTTATAAAAGTCACTAACCAGAGACATATTTTGGTGTTGATTATTCTTTTCTAATCACATACATACAGCTTTTAAAACAAAACTGTGGCTGGGTAACATATATTTAGTTTGTTTTATAGTATTTGTAAATGTTTTTCTGTGCCATTAAATATTCTTTTCTGCATGATTTTGAATATTGTTATAGACTTTCATTGTGCCAAAACTTATTAATTAATTAATTTATTTTTTAAATTTGGGTACAATTCAGGATTAAGCTCATAAGTGGTCATCGTACAGGTGAAGTTTGGGTCTCCCAATGGTCCTCACTTTGCCTGGTTTAGGATCAGGCCCTTATTAATATGTGTCTACCTCTACCTCTCTCCACTGGCAGTGTCCTGCTACTGTCAATCCCTTTCTTGTAGTATTATGGTAAATGTTCAGGGTCCACTTATGAGTGAGAACATGTGGCATTCAGTTCTTTGCTTCTGTGATAGATCACTGAGTATGATAGACTCTACATTCATGCAAGTAGCTGCAAAGTTCATAATTTTGTCCTTCTTTATGTCTGCATAATATTCCATCGTGTATATGTACCACATTTTTTTAATCCAGCCCATTTTCGATGGGCAGCATGGTTGATTCCATGTTTTTGCTATTGTGAATAGTGCTGCAATAAACATACTTGTGCAGGTATCTTTTGATAGAATCATTTGAATTCCTCCCCATATATTCCCAGAAGGAAGATTGCTGGGTCGTACAAAAGGTTGATTTTTAGATCTCTAAAAGTCACCTTAAATACAGTTTGGCAATTCCCAAAAGATCTAAAAATTGGCCTTCCATATGATCCCACAATCCCCGTACTGGGAATATAATCAGAGGAACTCAAATCACTCTGAAAAAGATACTTGCACACACATGGTTATTGTAGTATTATTCACAATAGCAAAAACACGGAACCAACCATGCTGCCCATTGCAAGAGAACTGAATAAAAAAAAATGTGGTACATATACACAATGGAATATTATGCAGCCATTAAAAAGGGCAAATTATGAACTTTGCAGAAACTTGGATGGACTTAGAGTCTACAATACTGAGTGATCCATCACAGAAACAAAGAACTGAGTACCACATGTTCTAACTCATAATCAGATTTTGAACAATTATCATAACACAATTAGAAAGGGATTGGCAGTAATGGGAAATTGTCAGGGGAGGGGGCACACTTCATCAACCAGGGTACCTGCATAATGAACATTTTTATACCTAATCTTGAATTGTACTCCACATCTTTAAAATAAAAATAATAAATTTAAATAAAAACAAAAGTCACCACACTGTTTTCCACAGAGGTTGTACTAGTTTACAATCCCACCAACAGTGTAGAAGCGTTCCTTTTTCTCCATATCCTCTCCAGCACCTGTTCTTTTTTCAGTTATTAATGATGGTCATCCTGATTGGAGTTAGGTTGTATCTTAGTTTTGATTTGCATTTCTTTGATGATTCATGAGGCTGAGCATTTTTTCATGTATCTGTTGGCTGCTCGTATGTCTTCTTTTGAGAAGAATTTATTTATATCTTTTGCCAACTTTTTAATAGGGCAGTTTGTGTTGTTTTTTCTTTTCAGCACTTTTGAGTTTCTTGTGGATGCTGTATATTAGGACTTTGTCAAATGAACACTTAGCAAATATTTTTTTTCCCGTTCTGTGAACTATCTTCCCACTCTTTTGATGATTTTCTTTTGCTTTGCAGAAGCTTTTCAGCTTGATGAGGTCCCACTTGTTTATCATATTTCTTACAGCATGGGCTTTTAGAGTTTGCCATAATTTATTGAACCTACTTTCATTACTGACTATTTAGCTTTTTACAAATGTCTCTTTCCTGCTCATAATGAACTCTTTGGCAGTTAAATATTTATATACTTGCTTGATTCTTTTCTTCTATTGATATTTATTATGATAAAATACATATATTTTCCATTGTATTCATTTTAAGTGTACAGTTAAGTATCATTAATTTCATTCATAATATTGTACATTGTTGTTTCCAAAACTTTTTCATCACTCCAGATAGAAACTCTGCCTAATAAGCTACAAGTCTCCATGCTGGTTACTCCCAAGCATTGGTAATCTTTACTCTCTGTCTCTACAAATTTGCTTATTATAGATATTTAATATAGGTGGATTTGTATAATTTGTGTGTGTGTATCTCACTTAGTTTACTTATCCTAATGCTTTTAAGATTTTCCACATTGTAGTGTTTATCAGAACTTCATTCTTTTTTATGGCTGAATACTTTTTTATTGTATGTATATGTAAATTGTATTTTTGACACAGTCGAAATTATACAAACTTTCTCTTTTGTATCTGGTTTATTGTGTTCAACATTAAACTTTATATATTCACCCATAGTACTGCAGGCAGTGATTATTTATTTTTGTTACTATATAATATTCTATGCATATTGTGACAAAAATTTACATATCTGGTACACATTTGTGTATTTTGCAATTTTTTGGCTACTAAGAATACTACTATGAACATTCTAATATGTGTATTATGGTAAACATGTTTTTCTGGTGGATATATGCCTTAGTGTGAAGTTTCTGATTCAAATGTTCTGCTTTAGTAGGTATAGCCAAAGAGCTTTCACACGTTTGATTATATCAACGTGCGTTACCACCACCATGAGGATTCTAGCTGTCCTACATCCTCATTAAACTCTGCATTGCCTTTCTTTTTTATTTTTACCATACTGGTCAGTGTGTAACAGTATATCATAGTGTTTTCAATTTGACATTTATGTGTCAAATTACATTAATTCTTTTGTCTTTGGCCAGTATCCATATTGGATTTTCTGTCTTTTTCTCAATCATTTGTTGAAATGTTTTATGTATTCTAGATATACTTGGTTGTAGTTAGGTATTCGATATTGGCCTCTGATATTGTGCCTTGTCTTTTAGTCTTTCAATTGTCTTTTGATAAATTAAGCATTTGCCGGACTCGGTGGCTCAGCCTGTAATCCCGCGCTTTGGTAGGCCGAGGCGAATGAATTGCCAGAGCCCGAGGCTTCGAGACCCACCTGGGCAAACTGGCGAGACCTCATCTCTACAATAAATCAAAAAATTAGCCTGGCATGGTAGCGCACACCTGTAGTTCCAGCTACTTGGAAGTCTGAGGCGGAAGGATCGCGGAGCCCAGCAGGTTCAGGCTGCGGTGGCTGGGAGCATGCTACTGCACTACAGTCTGGGCAACAGAGTGAGACACCAACTCAAAAAAAAAAAAAATTAAGTATTTATCCTTAACTCAGATTAATGCCTGTGTGTGTGTGTATTAGATTTGCACCATTTTTTTTGTTTATTTAAAAATCTTTTGCTTACTTCAAAGCCACAAACATATTTTGTAAGTCATTGTACTTTACTTTGAGATCTATGTCTACAACACAACATAATTAATTTTTTGTATATAGTGTGAAGTAGTGGTGGAGACACAATAATAGGAAACGTTATCCAACAAATAGAAGGCATAATGGTGATGGAATGGATAGAGAGGAAAGAGGACTTTTATATATTTGAATAATAATGCCAATCTGACTTAGAAATTGGTTGGATATAGCATGCAGGCAAGAAGTGCAATAAGAAACTTTAAGATTGATAAAGCACAAAAGAAAAAAAAATTTGTCTTTTTTTAATCAATGAACATGATGTTACAAGTTTGATCCATACTGTGTGTGTTTCTGGTTAGCAGTATAAATAGATTGTCCAGTCATAATTTGGAAAAAAATGCCCAAGCTCAGATGAAAGATCATTTGCATAGTGATACATGATTATTGAGGTTTTGAGACTGGACGAAACTCTGAAATTAGACAACATAGAGAGTAAAACAAGAACATTAGTTTAACCATTCTCCTCGTATTCGTTCATTCTTCACAAATTAAAATTAATACAAATCTTATGAGCATGAAGATGGTAATAGGTTGTCCATTTATCAAAAATCAATTAGAGAGAATTTTAGTTTTCATCTTCTATTTGGCACATAAAACATTATGCATAGATAATTATGCCGATCATAAAAAAGATTCCATTTGCAAATGTTCTATAACAATTCCATTTTAAATCTATTTATTAAAACCTTGATTCTGAAAAACACCACCACCAATAATGACAAAAACTATTCTGCTTGATAATTTTTCAGAAGATATTGCACTGAAAATGTACCCATTTGTTGAGTATCTTGTAACATGTGGGATTGATTTATGCATAATTAGAGAAGACAGCTGCTGTATATTAATGTGATTTGAGAGATTCTAAGAAAATCTCCTTTGAATAAATTAACTCCCGGTTGGATCTTTTAAAATTCCCAGCATTAGTGTTTTTCCCTGTGGACACTTTATAAGAAATGAATATACAGTGTTAGACACTGCATTCCTTGGAGAGGTAACATATTATCAAACTAATGAATTAACAGAATAATTGATTAGATTTAGCACTATATTTATAGATTAGGTAGATTCTGAAGGGAATAAGAAATTTTAAAGATGCGGATCATCAGTAATAGGAAAAGACAAAAAAGTTAGTGGAAAAAAGACAGTATTTTTCATCTGGGTTTTGGGGTTGTGGCAAGAAAACCATGTAAAAAAATATTATGTTACTTTACATATGTATATATACACTACATATGTGCATTATATATTTGATTACGTTTCATCATATTCTATGTACTGTAAAAAAATTAATGAGTTCCCTCAAGATATTACAAACATACATAACATTGATATTTGTTTTAACACATTGCAGTTTGAGAGTACTTATAAATTAGGACAATTTTAAAGTATTTGGAAATTTTGCACTATATTGTTATCTAAGAAATGAATAATGGCATTACTACTTTATTGGTAAACAATTACACAAGTTTTTTTGATAAAATTTATTTTGATCAAATCTATTTTAAAAAATTTCTTATTTTATTTTATTTTAAAAATGTGGGGTACAATTCAGGATTAGGTATACAAGTAGTTGTCAAACAGGTAAAGTTTGGACCTCCTTTTGGTCCCCACTTCACCTGATTTGAGATCAGGTACCCTTATTGTTGTTATGTGCTACCCCTCATTCCCCTGGCAGTTTCCCACTGCCACCGGTCCCTTTCTTGTATCATTATGATAAATGTTCAGGGTCTACTTATAAGTGAGAACATGTGGTACTGAATTCTTTTTTTCTGCGACAGATAGCTGAGTATTACAGATTCTAAATCCATCCAAGTTGCTGCAAAGTTCACAATTTTGTTTCTTTATGGCTGCAAAATATTCAACCATGTATATGGACCACATTTTTTTTTTAAACCAGTCCACTTCTATGTGCAGCATGGTTATTCCATGTTTTTGTCACTGCGAATAATGCTGCAATAAACATGTGCAGGTATCTTTTTTATAGAATGATTTGGATTTATCTGGGTATATTTCCAAAAGGTGAATTGCTGGGTTGTATGGAAAGTCCCAAGTGCCACAGTTGTGGTAGGGAGCAGGTTCAAGAGATCCTTCCTTCTGCTCTTAGCCCTGAGCAATGGGGCTGCTCTCAACATGAGTCAGATGCCCCATGGACTGCTGGGAAAACAGGGGTGATTCAGACCTGGACTCAACTCACTGCAGTTAGGTCTCCCACTCTGATTGCACACATCTGTGTTTGGTCCACTGTGGCAGTGGTACATCTGTCTCTCTGGTATCATTTCTATTGGAGTATCCTCTTTGGGCAAACAATGGTCAATTTCACAGAGGTGTCGGGTCACCCCTCAGTCTCAAGATGCAAGCTGCTCAGAATTGGGCTACATAAGGTAAACATCTTTCTGGGTTCCAGGACAGAGAAAATGGTGTTGGTCCATGTTTTCTCCTCTGGCAGGGTTCAGCTCCAATTTTCTTTCCCATGCTTTCTCCATGGTTCCAGTTGCCAGTGCCTGGCCTACTGCTGCAAGTGGTGGTGTGGGCCAGGTGTCTGGTGGCAAGAGGCAGCTGATATGTATTGCTTTTTTCCCAAGAGATTCCCCAGAAATGACAGATGTTTCTGTGTGTGGCAGGTGCCAAATTCAGAGCAGTGGGAAATCGCAGCCACTTCTACAGGGGGCCCCAGGTGCTTGATCCCATATCTTCCTTCAGTAGAACATTCACTCACCCATTTGCACACACAAATGGATACAGATTAGTCCTTCTGCACACTTACCCATGCAAAGACTCTGTCACTCTGACCATTCTGTCACCATCTTGTCCTGGCCCCATCAAATCTATTTTTTGATTATCTTTTGTTTTCAAATTTAGTGAACCTTTTTAGCTAAACATACACCTCCATATGTTTATTCTATAATGTATTGCTTAATAATGTTCCATTTAAAAAAATGAAGCAATTAATATTTTAGAGAGTTGATACTTTTACTTAAAGAGTATTGTGACAATCCAAAATTTTACATCTAATAGTGTGGGAGGCTGTAAGCCATAGAACTCCACTGGATGAACCTGAAGCGGGAATTGCTGGCCGAGGGCACGGCTCCAGCAAAAGGAAGTAACTATGGTAAAGGCAAGGTCCCATAGACCCCGTGGATGGACATCTATTCTGATGAGAAAAATAAAATTGCTATATAAATAAAGGAATGTTATGATAAAAAACAATGGAGACCATGA
This sequence comes from Tarsius wallacei, assembly GCA_963574415.1. NCBI lineage: Eukaryota > Metazoa > Chordata > Mammalia > Primates > Tarsiidae > Tarsius > Tarsius wallacei. The sequence goes on from CAUYQG010129318.1 coordinate 13,299, forward strand.
GATGAACAGACAGTATAGGAATTGGATAAAGGCCCCCATTTGAATGGCAAGGACTCAAAACGGGGATCTGTATGAGTGGCACGGCCCCGCAGAATAGCCTGAAGGAAAATTCCTGTTGACTGCTCTGCGTCTCATGGGCACCAATTGTTTTCATTATGAGGTTTAAAACTTGAAGTACCAGTATAATGTGTCTCCAAACTTCTTGAAACAATGCACCCCAGCCTCTCCCTAAAGAAAATTGAATACATGGCAACTTGTTTTGCAAAAGGTTAATGTTTACCGCTGGTGGAGTTACAGGAAAAGAAAGCTTATCCCTCAAAGGTCTGTGTGAATGCTTTTTAAGCCCCTTTTTCCCTTGGTTTTTTATAGAAATAGATATAGGAATATTAATTATATTTTATATAAATGATTAATAGTAAAGATTTATGAGGAAAATCAATAAGGTATGCGGTTTGGGCAGGCAGGTTACAGACATGATTAATAATAAATTTAAAAGAAATAAGCATAAGAATCAAATATAATGATTATGTAGAAAGTAATATAAGGGTGATTAAAGTACATAAAAATGCATTATAATTTTAATGATTATTCATAATTACAACTAGAATAAATATAGTATATTAAGTTTGAAAAAAGGGTGATAATAGTTTTGCTCTTTACAAGCCAATATGATGCTGCTGCTAAATGTTATAAACAGTAGTATGAGAAAAATTTAATATAAAAGAATATTTAGGATAAACAGGTAAAAGGGTTAGAATAAGTAAAAGGGTGTAAAACATAAAAATGGTTGTGGGGAGTGTGGAATGAAGAAAAACAACTGATGACAATTGTTTGGTTTTTATTCATTGATGAAAGACGTAACTTGCAAACAAAGCCTACAAGGGACTTACAGGAAGAACAAGTAATAGCCAATAAAGGTCAGAAGTTGTTAATAAGTAACATAGAAAATAACATGGGATATGTAATTATGGTTTTGGGGTTTGAATAAAAACGGTATATATATTTGTGTAAAAGATGAATAAAGTTGGCAGAGTCCTGAACTCTACCCAGAAGGTGGCGTCTGTCATTCTTCTTCACTGTTCCTGA
>CAUYQG010129323.1:0-12077 GCA_963574415.1 Tarsius wallacei
TGAGGCGGAAGGATCGCCGGAGCCCAGCAGGTCAAGGCTGCGGTGGCCAGGAGCGGCCACTGCACTCCAGTCTGGGTGACAGAGTGAGACTCCAACTCAAAAAAAAAAAAAAATGAAGTTAGAAGAAAAAGAGATATTCAAATAATAAATTTTGTAATGCTGTATGTACTGGTCTTAATTTGTACTAGCCAGGTAGATGAAGACATTTTAAGCATTAACCTTAATAACTCAAGGGGTAACAAACAGACTGAATGAGTCTCATATGTATTACCTACTTTCCTAAAGGACCTGGGTTCAATTTATGGAGCTAAGGATGAGATCTATGGGGGTTGTAGTCCATAATTTTAAAAGGTTTCAGTTTCCTGTCACCCTTGATGTGGGAGTAAAATGTTCTCAGAAATGTCTAAATGTGGGTCTGAATTAAAACAGACTAATAAACTTTTATGTCAATATTCTGCCTTTTAGTTAACCATATAGTATAACTCCTTTTAGAAACTTCAACAAAATGTTGCTGTCCAGCACTTTGCATGGCATTTTCTAGAGCGACATCTTTTTGTTTAAATTTTAAGACCAGCTCTCTCTCATTTTTCTCCTTCCCTCACCATCTTGCTTTACTGCCCCACCTTACTCATATCAAATATCACATGAAGAGTATTCAGAGTGATAAGAAATACTGAAAAAAGTGGCTACTGAGGGCTGCAGTACAAAGTCTGACTTTAAAAAAAATTAATACACTAATGCAGATTAAATATATTTCCTGATACTTGCTGGCTTGAAAACTAAGTGTGTATGGAGAGATGAAAAAATCTTTATCATACACATTGTATTGTGACATAGATTGTGATATACAAATTTTGTAATAAGAATTTCATTTATATTTTACCTCGTATATTAGTTTAGCGTTTTATATGCAGCTCTATTACACCTTGTGAAATCTACTGATTCTAAATATTTCTCTAGATTTAGAAATCTTCTTTCACTTATATTAGGATAAAATTAAGTATTCGTAAGTTTTTGTAGATACTGGTGTTAACTTTACATGGATAGACACATCTGTAACACAGTTTACTATTAAACAGCAAATTTTTATTTTTAAACTTCATAAAGTTATTTGCAGAAATGTGAATACACTGATAATTTAAAGACTGAATGTGCAACTGTATTATAATAGAGCTTATCTGCAGTTGAAGACATTCTAAAGTCTTTATGAATTATACAAAGTAGCTTCTGCATGCTTCATGCAGCTCCAAATAATGTTTTTATTTAGCAGAACATGAATTCTGCTTGTTTTCACTCTGTTTTGTTTTTTTTCTTTGAGTAGGAGTTTCACTCTGTCATCCAGACTGGAGTGCAGTGGCACGCTCATCATGGCCACTACAGCCTCGACCTGCTGGGTTCAGGTGATCTTTCCACCTCAACCTTCCAAGTAACTGGAACCACAGGCAAAGGTTACCATGCCCAGCTAATTTTTTGATTTATTGTAGAGACAAGGTCTCATCGACTTGCCCAGGCTGGTCTCAAACCCCTAGACTCAGGCAATCCTCTCAACTCTGCCTCCCAAAGTGCTGGGATTACAGGCATGAGTCCCCACTCCCGACTTCACACTCTGTTGAAGGCACCCCTGCTCCCTTCCATGACCAATGTCCTCCTATATCCTTTATCCTTTTCCTATCATTAAAATACAGAATTGAAAAATATCTTTTAAACTCCTGGATCTACTGATAGTACTTAGATATCTAAGAGCTTTTCCCAATATGTCAATTCTACTGGGCAGTTAGATTTTCTGATGACTATGTATAATTGTGGAATAAGGTTCCCATCTATAGATTCCATAGGTAATTCCATGGAAGAGGTGTATATTTGGAGAGTGGGTGGAAGAGAGGTGGCATAGTTTTGCTGACATTGCACTTTCACTCTACTTGGCCTGGCTTTAAAGATGAACCTAATTGAGGGCAGGTGAGAGGGAAGGGAGAAGAGGTGTATCAGAGTTCAGTTGCAGATAATAGAATTTATTCTAGCTTGTTTAAGCATGAATGGATTAATCTAGGTGATTAATTCCTTGCAAAAACCTTTGGTAGAGGCTGCAGGAAAAGTTCCCAAGGCTATCCTACAAGAATAACACAGAATAATATCACAACACTCATCAATCAACAGAAATGCTTCCTTTGTTAGACTCACAAAGTAATTCTCCCAAACAGTAGTTCAAGAAAAAATGTAACTTATTTATGATCAAGGAGTTAAGAACTGTTGGTTCTGTTTCTTAACCATGTCTACTGAGATTTGTACTCACAAAAACAGATTCCTTACCAAATGCATCTCTTCCTGCTTAATTTGGTTTTGAATTCTTATTGATAGAGCCCAAACTCTGTCTGCAGCCATAGGGCAAGCAAATCTGGTAAAGTAGTTCTTAGCTTTCTGGACTCTGAATTGCAAGAAGGCATTCTAGTTAAACGTTGAAAGAGATGGGGCGGAATCAATGAATGCTATCTTGTGGTCTGATGGGGCAGTCATATGGGGGAATTTCCTATCTATCTAGAAACATAACCCTATTGATTCTTACCACATTTAGACAAAATCAAAACCTCCAACTTGCCACTGAAAACTTAAGTCTTGAAAATGCTAATGTGTTAAAGATTATATCTTATCCAGTCCTCTTTTGCTGGGCAGCATGGTTGGTTCCATGTTATTAGGCAGTCATAAAAAAGAACAAAATGAACTTCACAGCAACCTGGATGGACTTAGAGTCTATTGTACTGAGTGATTTTTCACAGAAACAAAGAACTGAGTATCACATGTTCTCATAAGCAGACCTGAAACAATTTTCGTAATACTATAAGAAAAGGATTGGCAGTAGTGGGAATCTGCCTGGGGGAGGGGGACATACCTCATCAGCAAGGGTAACTGCATAATGAATATTTGTATACCCAACCCTGAATTGTACTACTTATCTTTAAAATAAAAAAATTAAAAGCTAAAAAAAAAAAAGATTGTATCTTATCAATTCCCTGTTGTTTGTGGAAACCACTCTGTTTTAAGGAGTCTTCTTTGATAGATATTTCTCTTCTAAATCTCTATCTTCTCCTTTCTTTTCACAGCATACAGGTTCAAGTATCTTTTCTTATTTCTTTGTTCTGTCCCAGAAACAATCAGTTTCAAGAATTCCATGTAATGCTACATAGGATAACTTTGTGTTTTATTCTTCATGTGGATTCAGATGGAGTGGGACTCCCATCCTAGCTTGTTCATGTAGTACCAGTGGGATCTTGGGAAAATCATTTTCCTGTTTGAAGCATCAGTATTCTTATTTATAAAATGGGGATCTAGTACTTAATTGATATGATTTTCATGAAGACGAAATTATATGTATTATTAAAACTTTTGCCAGAGTAGGTTCTTAATAAGTAAATATTTGGGACTTTTAGTGGTGATACAGTCATAGAGGTGTTTTTTCATATCCTGGAAACACTGTCCTTGGAATATTATTTGACCTTTCTGACTCTTAGTTTTGGTATCTGCAAGTTGAAAATAACAGTATTTATTGATAAGGTTTTTATGAAGACAATTATTCAAAAGTGCCTAGGGAATCCAGCACAGGTCATTTATACCTCCAAGTGTTGAAAAAGCTTCTCTTTCCAAACTTTGTTCAAAATTGTAACAAGTTAAACATAAATTTTTGTGAAATTTAACCCTGGCATTAATCTAGTGGGTTGAAATATTTCAAAGGTATACAGGAATGATATAGTGTTAATGCTCTCTGATTCATGGGTCCTAAAACTGGGTCACTTACATGAACATTTTAAATGATTCTCTTTCATGTATATTACTTCTTATTCCTCACTTTAGTTTTTCATATCGTCTTGTTGATAGCTTTCAATCACCTGGATATGAAATAGAGTTTAGGTTTTAAGCTGGCAGTTATATGTGAAGGCCATTTTTACCTCCAAGTGTTGCAAGGTGCCATAAAATGTATTGTTTTCTTGCTCTTATTTATTTATTTACTTTTTACTGTCAATCAGATTTATTATTATTTACCAAAATTACATGTGTATCTATGTCTATGTATGCATCACATATTAAACCAGCATTACAAACCTTCCATGAAAAACATATTGAATAGAAATTAAACATCCATTCAGTTTAATTCAAATGTATCCCAATATTTCAAGTCAAGTTGTTGAAATAACTGTTAGGAGTTATAATTTTTTATTTGTAAATGGGTCTCTGCCATTAAAATGTTTAAAAACTTTCTCTCCTCTTTCTCACCATAGTGCACAATATTTTGCTCTTATTTTTTTTCTAAAAGTTGTTCAAATATCTTTTTTTTTTTTTTTGAGTTGGCGTCTCACTCCGTTGCCCAGACTGGAGTGTGGTGGCCGCTCCCGGCCACCGCAGCCTCGACCTGCTGGGCTCTGGCGATCCTTCTGCCTCAGCCTTCCAGGTAGCTGGAGCTACAGGCGCGCGCTACCATGCCCGGCTAGTTTTTGATTTATTGTAGAGATAAGGTCTTGCCAAGTTGCCCAGGCGGGTCTCGAACCCGCGGGCTCAGGCAATCCACTCACCTCAGCCTCCCAAGGCGCGGGATTACAGGCTGAGCCACCGAGCCCGGCTTGTTCAAATATCTTGATGGCAAAGTGTGAGGTAAATTTTTCCCATAAAATTAGAAATGTATCCATAGGAATTGGAGATTTTCCTTCCTTCCTTCCTTCCTTCCTTCCTTCTTTCCTTCCTCTCTTCCTCTCTTTCTTTCTTTCTTTCTTCCTCCCTCCCTCCCTCCCTCTCTCTCTCTCTCTCTCTTTCTTTCTTTCTTTCTTGTCTCACTATGTCGCCCAGACTGGATGGAGTGCAGTGGTATGCTCACAGCCACTGCAGCCTTGACCTGCTGTGCTCAGGCGATCCTTCCACCTCAGCCTTCCAAGTAGCTGGAACTGCAGGCATGTGCCATCACACTAGGCTAATTTTTCTTGATTTACTGTATTTATAAGGTCTCACCAAGTTGCCCAGGCTGGTCTTAAACTCGTGAGCTCCGACAATCCTCTTACCTTGGCCTCCCAAAGTGCTGGGATTATAGATGGGACCACCACACCTGGCCAATGTTAATTTTCTCTTTCCTGTTTCAGGTGCTCAGAAACACGCAGAAGAGCAGATGAATCTCTATAATTTTTCTTAAATCCATTTAATATAACTATTTGGGGGGAGATTTTGTATGAATTACTAGAAAGCCGAAAACAGAATTATACTGTATTATTTATTTGGCACAGTCTGCCTAAATTTACATGCTAGAAAAATACTTGAATACTATAATTTTTTTTTTTTTTTGAGTTGGAGTCTCACTCTGTCGCCCAGACTGGAGTGCAGTGGCTGCTCCTGGCCATGGCAGCCTCGACCTGCTGGGCTCCGGCGATCCTTCCCTCTCAGCCTTCCAAGTAGCTGGAACTACAGGCGTGCACTACCATGCCCGGATAATTTTTTTGATTTATTGTAGAGAAGAGGTCTCACCAAGTTGCCCAGGCGGGTCTCGAACCCGCGGGCTCAGGCAATCTACTCACCTCACCCTCCCAAGGCGCGGGGTTGCAGGCTGAGCCACCAAGCCCGGCTGAATATCATAATTAAAAACATCTCTGTCAAACATGTATGCTTCAAAGACATCACATTTTTTTTTTCTATGATTGTGCTGGTGTTTTTAAGAAACACCTTAAATGGCAGGAGGTTATTTGGTTACTTTATGAATACATGTACATATGATTTAGTAGAATACTGTCTTGGAATGAGTAGAATAGAACTATTTATTTATAATTACATTTCTAATACTCTGCAGTGTCTGCAAGGCTGTTAATTTAGATGATATTCTCTATAAAAATCACCAAAGGAATTACTGTCTCACTTTCAACAAGAGTGAGAATGATGATGAAAACATTGCCATAAAAAACTCATAAGGAAAAGATGGAAATGCTATTCAGCAGCAACACTTAAAATATCTTTAATCTGTAAGATTTGTGGCAAATCAATATTGATTAGTAAGCTTAAAAGTGCTAAATTTAGATCAGGGAAATCTTTTAAAGTTCTGGGAAAAACATTACAGTCAACTTGAATATCCTCCTGTATTTATTCACTCACATTGCGATAGAATTTGCTTGGAATACACTGTGTGTCATCTTTCCCTACATAAAAATGACACATTGACAACTAAGTGGTAATATTCTATTTTAGGCTATTAAAGATTCAGTTTAATAATTTGGTTTCTTAAACCAGTAGTTTATTCTTTCTCTCATGAACCGCTACTCTACTTTTTAAAGATTTTTTTAAAATATAACATTTCTAATGCATGCAGTTTCCATTTTTTTTTTTAGGTTCTTTTGATTGTTTCTCCAAGAGTATTACTTTCATTACTTTGAAAAACAGAGATCTTTTATATACAGGGTCTTCAAATTTTAAAAAATGTATTTCTTATATTTTATTTAATTAAAAGTTTCTTTTTATGAGAAATTGCTAATTACTAAACTCAGAAATCATAGTAGCTTAAACACGGTAGGCATCAGTTCTGTTTCACAGAAAAGAAGTCTACTAATAGAGTATTGAGACTATATAGTGGCTTCATGATATCATCAGCATATGACTCCTACCTTGAATCTGGTCCATAATCTAAGTTGGATCCTAGGGCCCCATTTATTACATTTTAATTTGGGGCAACAAGAAAGAAAAACTAAAAATATCAATGGACCCATTTCCTTCTCTTCTAAGGAGCTTCTTCAGAATACCTACATTACACTTCTGATTTCATGATTTACATGTGTGCAAAAAAAATTAATCTAGCTGGTTTGAAAATACTATCCTTTAATAAGCCTTCTTGCAAGAGTGGCCTTTGGCTGACATCTGGGAATTTGGATTTCAGGAAGGATCCCACCACTCTCTAACTGATAAGAGTGGCTCACTGTGCCTAAATTGTTTTTGCAAACATTTAGTTTTTGCTGGATGTTTGCTTTACTTTTGGGAGACTAGGGTTTTGATATATGCTAGGCAGATAGTGCCTGAGTGAAAACCCCCAGTAAAAATGTTGGGCAGTGAGTCTCTAATGAACTTCCTTGGTAGACATCATTTCACTAGACTTGTCATAAATCAACACTAAATGCATCCTATGTGACTCCATGGGGAGAGAATCTTGTGAACTTGTACCTTCTTTCTTCCAAACTTTGCCCCATTCACAGTTTCCTTTTGCTAATTTTGCTTTGTCTTCTTTTATTGTAATATGCCATAGTCATGTGTATGACTATTCTGATGCTCCTTGACTTACAATATGCTTATATCAAATCCACTGTAAATTGAAAAATGTGCAATTAATACACTTAGCCTACTGAACATCATAGCTTAGCCTAGCCTACTTTAAGCATACTCAGGACACTTACATTAGCCTACAAATGGGTGAAATAACCTAACACAAAGTCTATTTTATAATAAAGTATGGAACATCTCATGTAATTCATTGCAAAAATCAATATTTAAAATTTGAGGTATGGTTTCTACTGAATATGTATTGCATTCACAGCATCATCAAGTTGAAAAATTAAGTCAAAAAATAGTAAGTCAAACCTTCATAAGTTAGATACTGTATAATGAGTCACCTAAGTCCTCTGTGAATCATTGAACCTAGCTAGGTGTGGGTCTTGGGGATCCCTGACAAACATGAAAATTGAGTAAGTGACTATTTTACTACTTCTCAAGTTATAAAACATATTTCAAAGTCTGTCACAGATCTAGTATATTTTTTGTGAAACTAAGATCAATAATAAGATTTCATGTTTTTTTGACATTTTCTGTATTAAGGTGGACTGCAAAGTTTTTGGTCTAAATGACTGGAAGGATGGGGTTGCTAGTAGTCAAGATGGAAAAAACTTAGATTGTTGATTTGGAGGGCAGACTAGGAGTTCATTTTGGATATGTTATGTTGGAGATGGAGAGCAGGGATTCAGGGGAGAGACCTGAAACTACAAATACTAACTTAGAAGTCATCATTATATAAATGATAATTAAATTACCCTATGGGATGGCTGAGGAAGTGAGTGTAGATAGAAAAGGACCAAGAGGTCAGGGAGATGAATAGGAACCTCCAAAGGAGGTCAAACTCTTTGTATTATGAATGCCTTGTGGAGTGGGATTTTATCTAATTCATACTTACATTTTCAGCAAAATTATTGTGGCAGGAACTCATTCAAGCAATAATGATTTTGTTAATGACTACTATGTCTCAGGCTCAGTTCTTTGGGCTGGAGATACCAAGATTAAGAATAGTCCTTCCTGTAATGAGCTTGCCCTTTATTAAAGGCAAAAGAATTGTATCTTAGGTCTGGTTCTCTAGAACTAGAGAGTCACGTGCAAGTGATTTTTTTAAAGAAGTGCCATTAGGAGAAACTGACAATAGAGGAAGAGGGCAGGAGAGGAAGGGGAGGAAGTTCCTTCCGCAAGGGTGAGATTTTGAGGTTAGTTTCAGCTTGACACAACAAAGGAACTGGAGTGTAAATTCTGCCATAGAATCTGTCCCAGCTGGAGACAAGAGAGCGGGGCTTTCATATCCCACACGAATCATGCATTGGCTAAGAGTCACTGGCATATGGAGCAAACTCCCAAGATTTCCAGAGAAATCTCTGAGAGCAAAGATTAGACCCTCTGAGAGCAAAGTGACTCCATAGCCACAGGACCTTCTTCCAGGAGATAGAAGGAATCCTAATGAATTTTGTATAAGAAAGGTAAAGAGTTGTAAGAGAATGAGGCAGAACACCAATTGTCTATTGCAACAGATAAACAGCCAAATTAGGTAGCATGTGGTGAGTCCTCTCACAGAAGGAATATCAAGGAGCAACGGCAACAGAAGCAGGACATAATAGAGCTTCATGGGACAGGAAAGACGTTCTAACAAAATGTTTTCTGGAGGATCAGGGAGTGTTAACTTGATACTAAATGAAGGAAAAAAAAAGAGGACTTCCAGGTTAGAAAGGAAACCAGTGTACAATAGCAGAGCCTCATGTTTATGGAAGAATAAGAGCTATAAAATGGAAATACACAAACTTCCTACCATTTAAGCCTGTTATGGGATTCAAATTAGAGGATGGAATATAGAAGCATGTTGTAAACTTGTAAGGAAGTAAAATTCTAATAGTGATTGTGTGGGACCCAAGAGTAATGTCTCCGTTGTGTTACAAAATCAAACTTCTCGGCAATGTAATTGACATTAACCCTCAGAATTTCAATAAGCATTTGCACCAAGATGTATACTCTTCTGTCACTTGATGTACTGCTAGCAGGCCCTGTCATAGTCTATTTCTCTCCCTCTCCCTCTCTCTCTCCCTCCCTCTCCCTCCCACCTTCTCCACTCCTTTCCTCCCCCCATCTCTCTCTCTCTCTCTCTCTCTCTCTCTCTATATATATATATATATAAATATACACTGTTAAGTAAAATACAAGCATTAAATGTATTTGGTTTCTTCCATTATTTAGGCACACAAGAGGAGAATACATTCCTCAAAGTTTAAATCCAAAAAAAAAAAAAAAAAAAGTCAGGCAAAAAAAGATCTGAAAACCTAGTGTTGTCTGCTCTAAGGTTCAGAAAAATGGTGTCCTCACCTCACAACTTTTCTTCCCTTTCTAACTCATCTACCATGAAATTTCCCTTTCCTTCATCAACTTTTCATTTTTTTCCTTTTTTGTGTGGGGATCTCACTCTGTTACTCAGGCTAGAGTAGAGTGGCAGTATGGTGGCTCACTGCTGCCGTGACCTCCCGGGCTCAGGCAATGCTTCCACCCCAGCCTCCTAAATAGGCTGAGCCTACAGCCACACACCACCACGTCCAGCTGCTTTTTAAATTTTTTGGAGAGATGAGGTTTCACTATGTTGCCCAGGATGGTCTCTAACACCTGGGCTCAAGCAATCCTCTCACCTTGGTCTCCCAAAGTGCTGGGATTACAAGGGTGAGCCACTGCACCTGGACATCATTATAGTTTCTAACTGGTGAGAAGATCAACCAACTACATTCTTCTTCAGGCTCCTTTTTTTTTTTATTGCTGCAATGAGCTTCTTATTTGAATATGTTAGATAGTGACTCTGACATATCTGTGTGTGTGTGTATACACACACATGTGCATATATATATTATATATTTTATTTTAAAGATGTGGGGTATAAGTCAGGATTAGGTGCATAAGTGGTCTATGTGCAGATGAAGTTTGGGCCTTCCATTGGTCCTCACTTCTCCTGGTTTAGGATGAGGTGTGCTTGTTGATGTTATGTGCCCCCACTCCTTCCCCTGGCAGTGTCCTGCTATTGCCAATCCCCTTCTTATGAATAAATGTTTAGGGTCCACTTATGAGTGAAAACATGTGGCACTTAGTTCTTTGTTCCTGTGATAGATCACTGGATATGATAGACTCTACATCTATCCAAGTTGCTACTATGATTTTGTCTTTCTTTAGGACAGCATAACTTGTAGATAAATTTTTAAATCATATATTATTGGTATTAGTGGTAATAGTAATCTTAGTAATTGTGATCCCTCGTATTCTGGGTATATGAGAAAAGTGCAGCTTTTTATGCATATAGAATTTTCAGGCAAAAAAGTTTGTTGCTTTGTTTTAAAAAATGTGGTTTTCTTTATAAGATCAGATTTACAAGTGAGTATAACAAGTTGCTAAAATTTATTGTAGATTGATACAACTTTTTAAAAATTGAGCCTGTATTGTGTAACTAAAAGAGAATCTATTTCCTCTGTAATTTTCCCTGACATCAGTGCAGGAAGAGAGGATAGCCTTGATTTTCAAAACTCTAACAAACACTGTCTGCTCCTAATCACCAACTATAGATATCCCTTAATATCTTTCAGAGTGACACTATGTAACTGGCTTTTAAGGTTTAGCTTCCAAAGGCTGTTAGAAGTTTATCCCAATAATTATAGAAGTTCAGATGATATTTATCTTATTTTGTGTAAGGCCCTCTTTTACTAATGAAAAATCTTTCTTTCAGAGTACAAATAATACTAGAACAAAGCTCAGATTGACCTGAGTATATTTGACTTAACTCCATGAAAACTGATAGAAAGTAGCTTCAATTTACAAATCTTTATTCACTAGACATTAATTAAAGGAGGGAACCTAAATTCTCAGCACTGTCAAAATCCTTACTGAGTTTGTTGCATCTATGCAGTATACATTTTTGGATTCCGTCAAGTCTAACTTTGATTTATGCTTCAGGCTTTTAATATTTTCCTTAGATTATCTCATCAACATGGACTTTATTTAAGGCTATATAAAAGCAATGATGTTCCAGAAGTATCATTATATCAAAAAACAAAATAGAAAACTCTGTTGGGAATTGAAAAGCCCAAAGCTAAGGGTTATGTTCCACAGCCTAAGAGGATCTCCATGTTGTTTCTTCAGATTAGGAAGAAGGTTACAAAGAGTATTTCCTAAATTCTAATATCTTTCCTTTTCTGTTATTGTTTTTCTTTTTTATTATGGTATTATGGGGTACAGTTAGGGGTTAGGCATACCAAAATGCTTCGTTCAGGCACCCTTGATGATAAGAGACATCCCCAGACAGATATTTACCCCCATTAATCCCATCGCCCTCACCCACCCCCCATAGTTTCCCACCACTGTCAGTCATTTTCTTGTGGTAATATGCTGGATGATCAAGGACTACTATATGAGTGAGAACATATGATACTTAGTTTTTTGTTTCTGTGAGAGGTCACTCAGTATTATGGACTCTAGTTCTATCCAGGTTGCTGCGAAATTCATGATTTTGTTCTTTTTTATGGCTGCATAGTATTCCATTGTGTATATGTACCACATTTTTTTTAATCCAGTCCTCTTTTGATGGACAGCATGCTTGCTTCCAGGTTCTTGCTATTGTGAACAATGCTGTGATAAACATACGTGTGCAGGTATCTTTTTTATAAAGAGATTTGAGTTCTTCAGGGTATATTCCCAGTAGGGGGATCGCGGGGTCATATGGGAGGTTGGTGTTTAGAGCTTTTAGGAATCGCCACACTGCTTTCCACAGAGGTTGCACCAGTAGATCGGAAGAGCACACG
>CAUYQG010129327.1:0-18956 GCA_963574415.1 Tarsius wallacei
CGCCCGGCTAATTTTTTTGATTTATTGTAGAGATGAGGTTTCGCCTGCCCAGGCGGGTCTCGAACCCACGGGCTCAGGCAATCCACTCACCTCAGCCTCCCAAGGCGCGGGATTACAGGCTGAGCCACCGAGCCCGGCTAGAATTCTCCTTTTTAAAAAATGCATTATTATATTTTTGATAGACAGTTATAGAAATTAATAGCAAAAGATAGAGAATTTGCTCTTTTTCTTCAATAGAACAATTTAGAAGAATAAAAGACATAACGCAAAGTAGTAGAGAGGACATTATGAAATGAAAGACTACTGTTTATATTCTAATTGTAATTTTAAAATTATGTTTATTGTGCCAAATTAGGGTCACTAGTGTTAGTTAGTGAAGGCTTGCTTGATTCTTTTGATACAGAACATTCATTTTTAAGTGTCTTTATCTGGCAGAGCACTGATGGGTTCATCAGTATCTTCGAGTCAAGCAACTCTTTTTTTTTAATTTTTAGAAGCCATTTTGTTTTATAAAAATAACATTCTATAGAAATAAGTTAAAATGTAATAGTTTGCCAACATAAAGAAATATATTAGAAAGCAAAATTATAGTGACAGGCTTTGAATGAGAAGGATCTTTGTGAGCACTTAAAACACCAAGGAATTTCAAGGCCATGGTGAAGAGCAGGCTAGTTAAATTGGAGACGTCAAAGCAAGATATCTTTCTTTACTGATGTGCCATCAACTGAAAATTAGGAGAAGTTAGTCCTAAGTAGCTAACAGTGAACCCCGGGTACTAACTTCCCTGAAGCACTGAAATAGAAAGTGGTAGAAGCAACTTGTAAAAGAAACCCTCAGGGATTCCCCTGTGATCCCTTTAATCCTTGAATTGTCAAACCACATGGAAAATAATAGAGCTGCGTAGTTCTAAGACTTAAGTGGTATTATCTTTTTAAAGGAAAATATTAGGTCTTTTCACATCTCTGGACAGGAACAGGGTATATGTTCCATGTAGAAAAAAGGGAAACTTTGAACCAGAGATGCATATTGCTTTTTCTTATTTTTAATGTAATATTGTTATTATCTATGACTAAGCAGGCTGCACCCAGCAGGAAAAAAATTATAGCCAATACTTTATTTTCCTTTTTTAAAACAGATGATTCAACGAGAAGCAGATGTAAAAAGTAAGGTAACTGCTGTGGCATTGACAGACTCTGTTCACAATGTGTGGCACCAAGAAGCTGGCAAAACGATTCGAGAATGGATGAGAGAGGTGAGACTTGGTTTTCTCAGTGCTGAGATGAATGGGTATAAGCCTTTATACCTTGATCCCCACCAACGTTTGTCACCTGCCATCCCCAAACTCCCCTTGTAAAGGCAGAACATGGTGTGGAGTAGGAAGAACTAGATGTGCTTAAAATAATAATAGAATACCCTTGCAAGGAACTAATACTTTTTGGAATCCCCCTCTGGCTTTCAATAGAATAGTAGATACATACGGTATACAGTACGAACTTAGGCTGAAGAAGGCCTTGGTGTTCGGAGATTCTTATTCCCTGATATTTAATTTTTCCACTCTTAAATGGATTGACTGACTCGCTACTTCCAGTAGGGGAGGAGAAGGAAAAAGCTGAAATAGTGTCATGCCAGACCCTTGAGCTATGAAAAACCTAGGGACTGGCCATAGTTCAGCCTCAGGGTAAGACAGCTTATTTTCATACTCTTTAAGGCCCATTAAACATAGTCTCATTTTTTTTTAACTTTCTGCCCATTATATTACCAGATATTACAGATATCTGGCTTGAAATTTTGTTTTGTTTTTATTTACCTTTCTGATATTACAAGCAATTGACAAGCCACCTCATGTTGTAGCAATTCTTTAATCAAATTATTTACTTAAATTTATATATTATGAATGAACTGATTCATGGGCCTTCCTGGTTTTCTCCCAGTTTTTGTTGATAGAATTTCCAGGTTGCTCTTCAGCTGACCTCTTCCCACAGGACTGTGGTGGGAAATTCTACCATCCCTTGTGGTACACTGTAAGGACCAAGAGTTAATGTTTGAAAAAAGTCTTGGCTGTATAGAAAAATGAGGCTCTATAATCCAGTAGCAGTGTTATGATGTCACCAATCTGTTGTTACTATTGTTGTTTTTCTCCTTTAAAAAAAGGACTTTCATCATACAAAAGTCCCAAAAGCTTCTATTTTAGTCCTCTTAATGCTATACTGTAAACATATATAGGTGGATTTTTTAAGCCTATGCTAACATGCAGATGTTTTTCTGACCACATTGCTTTTCATATTTCTCCTTTCACAGGTGTGGCTACATCTTTAATTGCCTTGTCCATGTGTCTAAAGTTTTTCAGAAGTAAATGACATGTATTTCTTGCCTGTGAATGTTTCTATGCTATTTATCTGTCCAAATGTATACACAGACTGCTCCCAACATTTTATAAATAACAAGATTAATAAATGAGCTGGAAGTAACTATTTTTCCTACACATTGCCATTATGGAATTTGGTATTTAACCCAAACTAAAAATTTCCTATTCATCATTTTTTAATTGGGAGTTGTTCATGTAAGTCTCATTCCAGGCAACAAAGGCAAGAAAATTTATTTAGGTTTACTATTTATGTGTGTCTATGTAAGGCTGGATTAGGTATCCCCTTCAAAAATAAAAATATATTAATCTGTACAGTTTTCATCTAACTGACTAAAATAGATAACTGAATTCATCATAATTTAATCAGGGGCGCCATTAATTTATTTGCAAGCCCTAGTTCTTGGATAATTCTTTCAGTTCCCTTGATTATGCCTTGGAAAGCAACCTGAAGAGTTTTATATACTGACCTATTCAAAATTGAAACCCCGGCTCAATCTTACCTAGCTGTGTAGTCTTGGGCAAGTTATTTAATCTCTTTGAAATTCAGTCTTCTCATCTAGTAAATATAATTTCTACCTTGCAAACATGATTGAGAAAGAACATGTAAAGAAATAGCACAGTTGCTGGTACTTTAAAGAAGTTCAATAAATTGAGGCAGGTGTGGTGGCTTGCACCTGTAATCTCAACTACTCGGGAGGCTGAGACAGAAAGATCAGTTGAGCCTAGGAGTTCAAGGCTACAGTGAACTATAATTGTGCCACTACGCTTCAGCCTGGGCAACAGAGTAAGTAAGACCCTGTCTAAAAAAATGGAGGATGGGACTGGGCATGGTGACTCATACCTATTATTCCAGCACTTTAGGAGGCCGAGGCAGGAGGACTGATGCCTAGGAGTTCATGACCAGCCTAGGCAACATAGCGAGACCTTGTCTTTATAAAAAAATAAAAACATTAGCTGGACATGGTGGCACATACCTGGTGTCCCGGCTACTTGGGAGGCTGAGGTGAAAGGTTCACCTCAACCCAGGAGGTTGAGGCTGTGGTGAGCTGTAATTATGCCAGGGCAGTCCAGCCTGGGCAACAGAGCGAGACCCCAACTTGAAAAAAAAAGTAGTAGTTCAGTAAATTATAGCTATTGCTGTTAATTTTTCATTCCCAAACAGTATTAAACATGCTAACTCTTCATTTTTTGTTTTATGAGTGATTTGTGTATTCAAATTTTCTTACAAAAGGGAAGGAGGGTGACATATTGGAAGTAATTCAGAACAAGCGTTTAGGAGAACTGATTTGATAATGATTCTGGCTAGGTAGATCAATAATTAAGGATCTAGCATGTACCAGCTACTTTGCTGAAACTTATAATCTTGGACAAGACACTCCATCTTTTGGGGCCTATTTCATAACTATGAATTAGAGACAATAATTCTTATTCCATCGACTTTGTGAGCTGTTGTGAAAATCAAACGTAATGAATGCCCAAGAAGAAAACTCCCTGAAAGGTAAATGGTGCTGTGTAAAGAACTGAGATGTATTATTATGGAAAATACCATAATATCCTAGAGATAAAAATTATTAGATCATTCTTGGTGGAACTTTGAAATTAACCCTGCTCAGAGTTCTTCCCCAAAATGAAAACAAAAAGGGAGGCTCTAAAAGCCTGTGACAGATGTCCTTGTAAGAAGCCACCTAAATGTGTGGCCCGTGGGGGAGAGGATTTCAGTATAGTTTGGCAAGATAAGAGTCTGGTGTTTCCAAACACTCAGGATGGAACTCCCTTCCCTCATCTTTCTCTTTTCTGAGTTTGTCCACTCTACAGGACTCCTTGAAATAATGAAGAACAAAGGAGCCCAGATCATATTAAAGGGCCATTATTGAGAGAAAAGCATGGCAGGGTCACCTTTGTGTCCTGCGGCATTCTTCTTCCCTACTACCTACTACTCTAACTTCTCTTGGAATCAACCAAAAAACTGAGATATTTTGCAGATATCCCTCCCAAGAGGGGTATTAGTTAAATGAAATGTCCACAAAAATAGCAGTCTGGTTGTAGAGCAAGCCTCAGTGCTTTTATCCTCTTTGAGACTGGCTCCATTATTTCACAAAACACTGCTTTAAAATGTGGGAGTAAGACAGTAGTACAAATTGCCTACTCATTTCTTTTATACTAAAAATTAATAAAATCGTTCTTTGTTTTTTAAGCATGTTTAAGTTAATGTGATACATACAAGCGGCCAACACACATATGAAAAAGTCCTCAACTTCACTAATCATCAGAGAAATGCAAATAAAAACCACAATGAGATACTATCTCACACCAGTTCGAATGACTGTTATTAAAAAGACAAAAAACAACAGATGTTGGCATGGATGCGGAGAAAAGGGAATGCACATATACTGTTGGTGGGAATGTAAATTAATACAACCTCTATGGAGATTTCTCAAAGACCTAAAAATAGAACTAGCGTTTGATCCAGTAATTCCCTACTCAATATCTACCCAAAGGAAAAGAAATCATCATATTAAAAAGACACCTGCAGTCATATGTTTACCACAGCACTATTCACAACAGCATAGTCATGAAACCAGCCCAAGTGTCCATCAAAAAGATGACTGGATAAAGAAAATATAATGTATGTACACCATGGAATACTGTGCAGCCATAAAAAAAGGAATGAATTCATGTCTTTCACTGCAATATGGAGACCATTATCTTAAGTGAAATAACTCAGAAACAGAAAATCAAATACCACATGTTCTCACTTACGCATGGGAGGTACATAATGTGTACACATGGTCATAGAAAGTGGAATTATAAACATCTGAGACTTGGAAGGGTAAGAGGGTGAGGAATAGTGTGGGATGAAAAAATACTTAATGGGTACAGTGTACCCTCTTCCGGTGAAGGTTACACTACCAGCCTAGACTTCACCACCATGCAATATATCCATGTAACAGAAATATATTTGTAGCCTCTAAGTCTCTAAAAATATAATAATAAAATTAAATAATGTGATAGTTACTCATGTTATATACATGTGTTGACTATAAAAAGCTGACTTTTTTAAACCTACAAATTTAGCAAACAGAACAAAGGTTGAGGAATATATTCTTGTATTACTTGTATAGTTTTTAAATAATGATTCCTTTTAAAGAGAAGGTCAAAGGGGACTACTTTTGGCAATTACTCCAAGTGAAACATGCTCTCAACTAAAAAGACCACACGTAGATTCTAAGCCAACATCATGTGGAGAGGTGAAAAGGAACTGGAGGCAGCTCCTGAGAGGCACTTTTTCCCTCAAGCTCCAGAACTGTCGAGGCTGAGTAGGCAAATGGTGTTTCCTGATGTACCCTTGGCCCGTGAGACTCTCCAGCCAAGCCAGATGTTCAGTTCTGCCTAAAGGCTGTGAACCCTTCCTGTCACCATTCAGCTCTGAGTATAGGCCCTGCAATCGCAACCTGGTAAATCATAGTTTTATTTGTCTGAGCACACAAAACCTTCCATATTAAAGATCAACCTCTAAAGCAATGGTGATTTACAACTTAGACAAATGCAATACCATTGAATCAAAACCTGGCCTCAACCGAGGCAGAAAGCTTCTCCAAATACCTCCAAAACCTTACACAGGAATAGCAACTACCTACTTTTCTCTTTAAAGATAGGACATTTAGTTCCAACCTTTTACTTTAAAAATTGAATTCATTTCATTTCTACTATGAAATATTGTTGACTCTTGGTTCACGCTTCAAAGGGAGTCACTTAGTACTGTGGTTTCTAGACATCAATAGTCCACATCAATAGCCCCCAAACTTTTGGATTTTACAGAGGAAACTTTACAACCACACAGATCTATAGGATCATAATCTTAGAGTAAATAAACTTTAAATTGAAAACACATAACTTTAAGAAACACTACATTGCCTATTTTTACATTGCCTATTACTACATTTCACTATATTGCCTATTTTTCTATTTTTCCTTCTGCCTAGAGAAACAATAGTTTTATGATCCATAACAATCTGCTGGCCCTGGCCAAAGGCTTCTTTCTCTATGATTGTTTGTTGGAAAAAGGGGCTATTGCACCTGGAATGCAAGCATAGCACGTTCGCACCTCTAGCCAACATGCCTTGGTGCCCACTCAGCACGCCTGAGAATAAGATCTCAGGGGCTGCTAACATACCCAGCATGTTTTAAATTTAGGTAGAACTTTCCTGATCGGCTACCTGTGTCACCAGCCTGGACACTTTTGGAAGTTCATCCTAACGGAAGAACTGGGGCGAGAAATAAATGGGCATTGAAAAGGGGGATAAATAATACTAGAAGAACAGTGAGAGAGATTCGGTTTCTAAACTACAGAAACACATCTCAGAATAGGGAGTTGGATTCAGTAAGATGGAATTTCAGACAGATTGAAACCACATGTAATGGTTGTATGTATCTTTCTTTACAAATATTTTCTAGTATGTTTGAATTCATATTAATGGGTGTGTGCCTGTCTTTACATATAGTTTCCAGTGTGTTTGAATTCACATGTAATTGCTATATGTCTATCTTTCCATATGTTTTCCAGTATGATTAAATTCACATGTAATGACTATATGTCTTTCTTCACATATATTTTCCAGTATGTTTGAATCCATATTAATACTATATGTCTATATATATTTTTTCCAGTATTTTTGAATTCACATGTAATGGCTGTATGTCTTTCTTTACAAATATTTTTCAGTATGTTTGAATTCATAAGTAATGGCTACATGTCCTTCTTTACATATATTTTCCAACATGTTTATGTTATTTTGTTTCATTATACTTTGCATCTGGCAAACATTTTAGCTTGCTTAGCCCTTTTTTCTATATACTTTTCCCAAAGGGTAAAATTGCCACATGCACATGTGTATGCACATATGCACAAACATTTGTACTCTTTGAAATGGCAGTAGCAACCTTTACAGTCCTACACAGGTACTTTGTTATTCCACAGAACTTCTGGACGTATTCACTTTAACTGTAAGGTGTTTAACTTCTATCCAATTTTTATGAGAAAACAAAGCCTTAAACATGTCTAGATAAAAACAGAAATTTCTGAATCATAAAATCTTAACTTATATTTTGCTTTAAGTATTTGAGCTAAAAATGACCTGGGAAAACTGGACAGAAGCTTATTTTGTTCAGCTTTTTTAAGTCAATAAGAAAAAAAAAAAAAGATGAATCACCTGCGTATCGTAATGTGTCATCACTTTTATTGATACTAGAAAATCCTATAAGACGTAGCTTTACATATGTGAAGTGTAGGTGAGAGTAGGAAGACCGACATATCACCTGGGTAACAGCTGACTTTCATCAGATTTGGAGGTACTAGTAGGAGGAATAATAATTAAAATACATGCAGTACCTAATCGCTGCCTGTCTGTCGGTAGTGCTAATTGCTGTCATTGAAAAGACGAAATTGTTTAAGAAAAAGAGAGAGAAAGAGAAAGTCATTCTTCATTGAAGCTATCTCCTGTATCATTGGGAGCCTATTTTTAGTACCTATAGAAGTCATGATTTTTGAATTTATTAGGGGCTGTGATGAATGATAAAACAAATCATCCATTTACATATCTTGACACTGCTTTGGAGAATACTTATTTCTTACAAGCAAGTGTCACATTGTATATAAAAGCTGGCTAATTGTGTGCTAATCTTCTGCATTATCTAGAACTCTCTGATGTGGTATTCTATCAATGATAATATTAATTTTACTTATTTCAAATGTATGAAATCTCTTCTAAAATTCTATTTTATAATTTCTACTCTTACATTATATAATTTTGCATTCAGCTGCTAATTAAGATTAGGAGTGAACATTATAGACTATGTATCCACTTTAAACCATCAAGCTTTTGTGGTCCATGAAAAATACTAATATTTTATCCATTTTAAATGTGAAATGAGAGGAAGCATTTAAGAACATTACTAGATGTTGTGTTTGTTTTCATGGGTTTTTTTCCTACACAGTTCAATAGTTTCATTGATCCACTGTTTCTTACAAAAATCTGCCATGCTTTGTGAACTTCACTTTCTAATCTCATACAGCAACCCTTCCTTTATGTAATTCCTGCTCTCCCTGGTCTCAGAACAGTAGGGTTGCCTTGACAAATCTATTCAAAAGCCATTCCTCAGCCTTTATTGGTGGGGACTGGGGCCTTTGAAATTCTCTCCTCACTGCAACACAGCTGACATCTTCTTCCAGACAGAATGAATTAAGGAAATACAATAAGATACTTGATCTACCAGTCAAGGATCTTTCCACAGTGAGGACGGATTCCATGGTGCACAACCAGGACAGCAAGCATCTAAAAATACACAATACATGCTTGTTTACCAGACTAGCAATCACCAATTTTTCCAACATGATTGATGGGATGATTTCTTTTAAAATAAAATCTGTCTGGAAATTCATTGTGTGTGTATGTGTGTGTTGAGAAAAATTTTTTAAACTATATGAGGTTAATCACATTTTTTAAGCCAGACTCCAAATACATACTCAAAATGTATGGAAAGAATATAGATTTTAATTTCATTTATCTGAGTTATAAGTCATTATTACCTTACAGATTGATCTTTAATATTGAAGGCTTTGTATCATAAGACACACGGCTACACTTCATCAGGTTGTGTTTCTTTATAACTCTTTTTATCACCTTCACTGAGCAAGTCAAAGTAAAAATTCAAAGATAGTATTTTTATATGGGCTGGATTTTGAGGAGTAAATGTAAAATTCATTTCTTCCGATATTACACAAAGAATGTAGTTTAGAAATTATCTATTTCACATGTTCACATTAATATTTTAATCTCAAAGTTAAAAATGGACACCTTGTTTTGTTTTCCCTTAATTATAATCCCTTTATTGTTTACACCTTGGCAATCTAAACTTCTCTTAGAAATGTATTGCATCATGGTTCACAGAAAGTTACATATCATCTTAATATTAACATGGACGATTTGCTGAATTGTAAAAGATAAACTTTTTTCCACAGTCATTTTAATCATGAATAATTACTGACTGTTCACTTAAGAAAATGTATATGGAAAATAATTTGAATACACCTCTAGTGGTTGATTTTATAGGATAAATGTATGTGTATCATCTCTTCAGCCTAAAAATTTGCTCTTTACCTAAACTATGTCTCAACAATATTGTCTCTATTACATTGTAGAACTGTTGTAATTGGGTCTCCAGCTCAGAACCATTAGACACATCAGTGGAGTCCATGTTACCTGACTGTCCCCGAGTCTCAGCAGGTATGTGTTTGATGAAAGATGTATGATTATTTTTTAAGGTTAAAAATATGCTAATGAAATGAAAAATTCTGTTTTGTGAATTAAGTTTGTTATTCTGCTTTGAGTTATTGAATGAATCACTAGTAACATTCTGCATGGGTCTAATCTACTGCCACAAATTTGTTGATAGCTTAAAATGCTTACCAACAAGCTTAGTAAGATAAATAGGTAGAACAATTCAAAAGTAATTAGATAGTTGCTGTTGAAGTTTAGGGACTTGAGATATATAAACATAAACACCTAAAAGACAAGGACTGGTACCATACAGGAAGCTTCACAGAATATGTGCTTTTGATTGAGTACCAACTCAATGCTATGACAGGCAGTCCAGGCACTGTGTGTCCTAGAGTCTTTAGAAAAAAAATTTTTTCTACAAAGATTTTAGCTGGAGCCTGTGTTAGAGAGGCTTTAGATTGTGAGAAGACATTCATAGCCAAAGAAACAGACCAACTTAAAGAGCAAAGGCAGGATGGATCTGAAGATATTCACAGGAACAGAGGCAAGACTGGCTTGCCTGTTGAGCGGGAAAGAGGTGAGCACCTCAGGGAGCCGTTGAGTCCCAAGTCTAAAGTCTAAAGGTAGCACCAACTTCTAGTCCACACAAGGTTTGTATTTGAGTATCTAGGTAAGAAGAGAGAGTGACAGTTATAGTTGCTTTCTGGATTTGACTTTCACAGTTCCCAACCAAGTGAGCAGTGATATCTGGTTATGATAAATAATGGAAGTAAGTTTGCTCTCACTGTGAATGCTGGAGAATGGGCAAACGTTTGGAATATAGACAACTCCATGTAACAATCATAAGTGATAGCTAATCACTAGTCATTACTTAGAGTTGCAGACATGTTTATATATGTTGAAAGAAATAATTTGGAGAATTTTTCAAATTCTAGGTAAAGAACTACTGTAATAACTAAACATCCCTATTATTAATACATAAACTTCAACTGAACATCACTATCATTATAGCTAAATTTAATATAGCTAAATTTAATTCAGTCAGGGTTCAACTAGAGAAACAGAACCACTAAAGGATATACATGCCACAATATTATATGTATATATCTGTATGTGTACTCATACATATTGTTTGTTTATTTATTTTCAAAGATGTGGGGTACAATTCAGGATTAGGTATGTAAGTGGTCATTGTACAGGCAAAGTTTGGCCTCCTTTTGGTCCCTACTTCACCTGGTTTGAGAGCAGGTACCCTTATTGATGTTGTGTATCATCCCCCACTGGCAGTATCCCACTACTGCCAATCCCTTTCTTATAGTACTGTGATAAAGGTTCAGGGTTCACTTATGTGTGAGAACACGTGGTACTTAGTTCTTTGTTTCGTTGATAGATCACTAAGTATTATAGACTCGTAAGTCCATCTGTATTCATATATATTATAAAATAGAGTCTCATCACTTATGCTAGTTATATTTTGTGAAGTCACTGAGAACACTGAATTAGCAAATACTGAGTCAATCATTGCTCCTAAGTGAAATACAGGGTTAGGTTCCTCTGAACTTCTAGTCACATTTTTGCCAACCAATCAATATATAAACTTGGTTTGTGTGTGTTTCTGTTAAAGACACCTTATTTAATATATATATCACTGATTCGTTAATATTGAACTCACAGCCAAGAGCACACTAACTCACACCTGATTGAAGCTTATCTAACACGCATGTATTCTTCATAAGGCACATTGCAGCCCTCTTGTGCATAGATTGGACAGCACTTCAGCACTACATTTGGGAGCCATTTTTAACAGTGAAATCACCAACAAAAGCACCAAAAGCACAAAAACACCAAAAGATGAAAAACCTGGCACTAAATAGTCTGTGTAAACGTCACAGTGTGAGAATTGAAATGAACGCAGAGCATGGCCTTGTTCAACCTTAACTGGGAATGGATGACTCAGATTTTTCACCACTCTGCACATGAAAATGACTGCAAAAGTGCCAGGAGTATTGATTTTGGAGTTACAAATAAGTTTTAGTGAGTAGGTGAATTCTCAAGTACAGGATCCACAAAAATGAAGATACATTGCATATAAATAAGGATCTGTTACTGAGATTTGACCAGAGCTAGTTAAGCGGTCACTGTAAGGATGTTGGCTTTGCACCTGACACTGGAGCTTGAGTTCACAGAGCAGGCAGTTGGAGAGGGAAGATGGATGCCAAGTGGCAGTGAGTGAGAATGAGCTAGAACCCATAAGTAAAAGCTGGAGTCTACAAGGATGAACTTAAACCTATATCAGTTCTTTTTTTTTTTTTTTTGAAAGCAGGATTTATTGAGAGGACAGAAAATCTCCCACAGTGGGAAGGGACCCAAAGGGGTTGCCCCCTATGTCAATTCTTGTTGCTTCTGTCTTGGGTGGTATGGGTTCCTGGAAAAGTCTGTGCCCTTTGTCATGGAGTAAACACACACATACCTGCTCCAGTAGACAGAGATACAGAAGGAGACGCCAGGGAAGGGTGGGACAGATGCAGTCCTAGCTGTTGCCTCACACCAGAGGACGAGCCAGCAGATAAATGACATGTGTGAGCTAGAAATGGCTGCTGCTTCACTTTAACCCTCCAAATCTTCCACACATAAAAATCTCCTAACCAGAAGCAGATAAGAAAAAGAATTCTGGGAAGTATAGTTCAGCCTAGCCAAATGGACACATTAAAAAGTCCCCAAAGTCCACCTCTTGCCAGGTTGATGCTCATGTACCTCTCCTCAAAACAGACTTAATCTCCAAATAAAGATATCAGTTAATAAGGTCATGCTTCCACCAAACATGGTGCAGCCATCCCATCTACAACTGAAAACATACTAACCCTTTGCCCAGAAGAGGATACAAAGTCTCTTTATTGTCCTTTGCTGATATTCATTCTTCTTCTCACCTTTGGTAACCTGTAGTTTAAGTGCTGAGAAATAAAGTTAATTATTTTTAATACATGTTACATGAGATGATAAGAGAATAAGAGGCAATTAAAACAAAAAGATTTAGGTTTTATATGTATGTGTATACATAAACAAAAATATTCATATGAAGGAAATAAGGAATATTACTACATTCTTTGTTTTTGCAACTGCAACTGGTCATGTAGACATAGCCAATATTTATAACTACTATTTCCCACTACCCATTCAGGACAGGCATACAGCAGAGATGTTGTGGGTTTGGTTCCAGACAACCCACAGTAAAGCAAATATCTCAATAAAGTGAGACATGAATTCTTTGTTTCCCAGTGTGTTTAACAGTTATGTACTACAATCTATTAAGTGTGCAATAGCATTGCCTTAATGTAAAAATGCTTTATTGCTGAAAAATGCTAACAATCATCTGAGCCTTCAGTAAATTGTAATATTTTTGCTGGTGGAGGGTCTTGCCTGGATATTGATAGTGGCTGACTGATCAGAGTGGTGGTTGCTGAAGCTTGGTGGCTATAGCAATTTCTTAAAAGAAGACAGCAATGAACTTTGCCACATCGACTCTTCCTTTCACCAAAGATTTCTCTCTGGCATGCGATGTTGTTTTATAGTTTTTTACCCACAGTAGAACTTCTTTTTAAAATTGGTGTCTATTCTCTCCAACCCTGCCACTGCTTTGTCAACTAAGTTTATATATTATTCTAAACACTTTGTTGTCATTTCAACAATGTTCACAGTATCTTCACCAAGAGTAGATTCCATCTCCAAAAACCACTTTCTTTGCTCATCCATAAGAAGCAACATCTTATTCATTCCAAGTTTGATCATGAGATTGTGGCAATTCAGTCACATCTTCAGGCTGTACTTTTAATTCTAGTTCTTTTGCTGCTTCCACCACATCTGCAGTTACTTCCTCCGATGAAGTCTTGAACCCCTCAAAGTCATCCATGAGGGCTGGAATCCACTGCTTCCAAACTCTTGTACTTGTTGATATTTTGACCTTTACCCATGAGTCACGAATGTTCTTAATGGTATCTAGAGTGGTGAATCCTTTACAGAGGGATTTCAATTGACTTTGCCCAAATCCATCAGACAAATCACTATCTACAGCAGCTATAGCCTTGTAAAATGTATTTCTTAAATAATAAGATGTAACATTTGAAATTACTCCTTGGTCCATGGGCTACATAATGGATGTTGTGTTAGCATTGTAGACATGAAAACAGCGTAAATCTCCTTGTGTACCTCTACCAGAGTTCTTAAGAGGTGACTAGGTGCATTGTCAATAAGCAGTAGTATTTTAAAATAATATTAGGCTTAAAATATTCTGTAAACCATGCTATAAACAGATGTGCTGTCATTTAGGCTTTGCTGTTCCATTGATAGATCATAGTCAGAGTAGATTTAGCATAATTCTTAAGGGTCCTAGGATTCTGAGAATGGTAAACGACCACTGGCTCCAAGTTAAAGTCACCAGCTGCATTAACCCCTAACAGGAGAGTCAGCCTATTCTTTGAAGCTTTTGAGCCAGATATTGACTTCTCCTCTCTAACTATGGGAGTCCTAGATGACATCTTCTTTCAATAGAAGGCTATTTTGTCTACACTGACAATCTGTTGTTTAGTGTGGTCACTTTCATCAATAATCTTAGCTAGATTTTCTGGATAACTTGCTACAGCTTATCCATCAGCACTTGCTACTTCACCTTACACTTTTAGTCTGTGGAGACAGCTTCTCTCCTTAAACCTCATGAACCAATCTCTGCTAGCTTTAACTTTTCTTCTGCATCTTTCTCACCTCTCTCAGCCTTCACAGAATTGAAGAGAGTTGAGGCCTTGCTCTGGATTAGACTTTCGCTTAAGGGAATATTATAGCTGGTTTGATCGTCTCTCCAGACCACTGAAACTTTCTTTATATCAGCAATAAGGCTATTTACCTTTCTTATTATTTTTATGTTTACTGGTGTGGCACTTTTAATTTCCTCAAGAACTTTTTCTGCACTCATAACTTTCCTTACTGCTTGGCCCAAGAGACCTAGTTTTTGACCTGTCTAGGCTTTTGACATGCCTTCTTCACTAAGCTTAATTATTTCTGGCTTTTTATTTCAAGTGAGACATAAAACCAACTCTTCCTTTCACTTGACTACTTGAAGGCCATTGCAGGGTTATTCATTGGCCTCATTTCAATATTATTGTGTCTCTGAGAATAGGGAGGCCTGAGGAGAAGGAGAGAGACAGGAGAACTGCTCCGTCAGCTGAGCAGTCAGAATACACACAGCATTTATTGGTTAAGTTCACCATCTTTTATGAGTCCAGTTTATGGCACCCCAAGACATTTACAATAGTAACACCAAATATCACTTATTACAGATCACCATAACAAATATGACAATAATGAGAACATTTGAAATATTACGAGAATTGCCAGAATGTGACATAGAAACATGAAGTGAGCACATGCTGTTGGAAAAACGGCACTGATAGACTTGCTCGATGTAGGGTTGCCACAAATTTGTAAAAGACACAAAGAAAAAGTGCAATAAACAAATAAAAAGTATAATAAAGTGAAGCACAATAAAATGAGGTTTACCTGTGTTCCCTTTGCCCTCAGCAAGCATCTGAGTTGGTCAAGTTTTTAGCCTGGAGAAACAACCCACACCTTCATTCTTGAAGGGTCTGGGCCATTCACAGTCCTGCCTGAATTAGGTGGTAACCTATGTTGTTGCCTGTAATTATAGGAAGTACTTACCAGTGCTACTTAGCCCCCTTGTGTAGTAGCAACTTGATTTTCCCTTGGAAATCAAGATCCACTACTCATCCAGTACATCTGTTTCCTGTTACTTCAGTGGCATAAGGATCCCAAAGTAGCAAGATGACAGTCTCAACTTCCAGTTCAAAGGAATCATTATTGTGCCACCAGTAGAAATATTTCTCCCATTGGACTGAGACCTTTAGACCAGCAGGGTATGAAGTCGTGGGAATGGGAAGCAACAGTTTTGCTAGTGGATCCCTAAGGGTAATAGGATAAGGAGGCAGCCCCATTTCCACCCCCCTTTACTCCCAATTCTTGGATAAATAGCAACATATATTAAATGTTGATTTAGAGAAAATTCCAAATTCTGGAGGACGTTGTCCCAAACTCACAAGGGGTTGTCACCTAGCAGGCACCGTAATGCAGTCTTGAAAAGGTCATTGTAGCAGTCTGTCAGGCCTGCTGCTTAAGGACAATGGGGAGCATGGTAAGACTTGTCAGTGACTGACGTCAGGCTTTCTCTTGTCCTCTCCCTTGCTCACTGATGGAAGGCAGCTGCCATGTTGTAAGCTGCTCTGTGGAGAGGCCCTCATGGCAAGAAACAGGTGTCTCTGGCCAAGAGCCAGTGAGAACTTGAGGTCTGCAAACTGCCACAATTGACCTTGGAAGAGTCTCCTCCAGTTGACCTTTAGATGACTGGAACCCCAGCCAATACCTTGATTGTGGCCTTGTGAGACACCAAGAGCTAGGGTCACTCAGCTAAGCTGTGTTCAGACTTCTGACCCACAAGAACTATGAGATGATAAATGTGTATTTTTAACTGCCAAGTTTTAGGGTGATTTGTTCCATAGCAGTAGATAATTAACACATCAAAAATAAATTTCAACTCTGGTGATTACATAAGCATAAGCAGAAACAACCTAAACCTTTTTTTGAGACTAAATCCTTGTAAGGCTCATCCTGTCTCTGATGCCATAGGGTTTAAGAAGAACTCTTTCTAAAGAGATGTTGAGATACTCGTTGAAGACCCTGGTCCCCACACTGCTGCACAATTTATCAGAAGAAGATAGTAAATTTCTTCTTTATCATACTCACTATACTGAGTCATCTTCATTCTTCAGCTCTTCTCTGATCATTTTTTTTTCTTATGACAGAACTTGCTACTCTATAAACCTTCTATTCCCTGTGGATTTTTCGTTCCAACAAATTTGGCCTAAATCCAGAGGAAGTTTCATATGTACAAGCCCCAGTATATATTCATTTATTCCTTAAATATTTATTGAGCACCTGTTGTGTTCCAGGCACTATTCTGGAAGCTGGGGACATAGCCATGAACAAGAGCTCATTGTGACTATTGTTTACTCCAGAAATTTCCAAAAAAATAATAATAATAATTGTGTGTTGACCCTGTGCTAGTGGGTAGCTTCTTCCTTTTGGCATCAACATTAGGTTGCATTAAATCAGAAAAGAATTGAATTTAGCACCTCCAGCATTTTCCACACCTATTTACAAAAACTTACCACTTTTTCAACCAAAACTTGTGGTTTTCCTCAGAGTCCTTAAAAAATGTTGAACAAGGGGTATGACATGACCAAAGATTAATTTAGTAAATGGATAAAGGAGAGGAACAAGAAGACAGAGACAGAACACTCATCCAGGGTGTGACAATAAAGCAAGTATATGATATTGATGGAGTGAAGATATAGATGGTGGCAGTGGGGGGGAGAGGACAGGAGAGCTCTACCAGACATATTCAGGAAGATGCCACCCTCCTTGACAGTAAACAGATCCAGTGTGGAGGTCAAGGGTAAGGGCAGTGATAAGATCCTGACCAAGGAACGGGGACAATGAAAGTAGCATTATAGGCCGGGTTCAGTGGCTCAGCCTCTAATCCCACGCTTTGAGTCTGAGGTGAGTGGATTGCCTGAGCCCGTGGGTTTGAGACCCACCTGGGCAACTTGGCAAGACCTCATCTCTACAATAAACCAAAAATTAGCCAGGCGTGGTGGCACGTGCCTGTGGTTCCAGCTACTTGGATGGCTGAGGTAGAAGGATCGCCGCAGCCCAGCAGGTCAAGGCTGCGGTAGCCGGGAGCGTGCCACTGCACTCCAGTCTGGGCAGCGGAGTGAGACTCCAACTCAAAAAAAAAAAAAGAAAAGAAAAAAGTAGCATTATAGGGAGTAGCAGGTTGGATAGGGAAACAAAGAGATGGTGAAATTGTTTTATGACCTGTTTGATTGAGGTGATGGCAGGAAATTCAAATGAAAATAACCAAAGTTTATTGAAGAACCTTTGAAACAACCGAATTTCTCTGATCAGTAATTCTGTTATCTGTCATTTTATTTATTTGTTTGTTTGTTTATTTGTTTACTTATTTTTATTATAAAGATGTGGGGTACAATTCAGGGTTAGGTATACAAACGTTGATTATGTAGGTACCCTTGTTGATGAGGTATGCCTCTCCCTCCCCAGCAGTTTCCCTCAAATGCCAATCCCACCACCTCCCCTGATAGTTTCCCACTACTGCCAATCCCTCTCTTATAGCATTATAATTGTTCAAGGTCTGCTTATGAGTGAGAACATATGGTACTGTCTTCTTTGTTTCTGTAATAGATCACTGAATATGATCGACTCTAAATCCATCCAAGTTGCTGTGAAGTCCATATGTTTGTCCTCCTTTATGGCTGCATAATATTCCATTGTGTATATGTACCATGTTTTTTTTTACCCAGTCCAGTTTCGATATCCAGCATGATTGGTTCTATGTCTTTGCTATTGTGAATAGAGCTGCAACAAACATAACGTGTGCAGGTATCTTTTTTGTAGAATGATTTGAGTTCCTCCGAGTATATTATATATCTATATAATAGAGGAATTGCAGGGTCATATGGAAGGTCAATTTCTAGTTCTTTCAGAAATCGCCACACTGTCTTCCAAAGAGGTTGCGCTAGTTTGCATTCCCACCAGAAGTGTAGAGGTGTTCCTTTCTCTCCACATCCAAGCCAGCATCTATTGTTGTTTGTTTCATTAATGATGGCCATTCTTACTGGGGTTAGGTGGTATCTCAGTGTGGTTTCGATTTGCATGTCTCTGATGATGAGTGATGCTGAGCACTTTTTCATGTGTCTGTTGGCTGCCCATATTTCTTCTTTTGAGAAGTGTCTATTCATGTCTTTTGCCCACTTTTTAATGGGGCTGTTTGTTTTTTTCCTTTCAGCATGTTTGAGTTCCTTATAGATCCTAGATGTTAAACCTTTGTCAGATATACGGTTGGCAAATATTTTTTCCCATTCTGTGGGCTGTCTCCCTGCTCTCTTGATGTTTCCTTTTGCTTTGTAGAAGCTCATTAGTTTGATGAGGTCCCACTTGTCTATCTTATTTCTTAAGGTGTGGGCAGTTAGGGTTCTGATCAGGAATTGGTTGATGATATGATCCTATACCTTGAAAATCGAAGAGAATCTGTCAAAAACCTGCTTGCACTGATAAAAGACTTTGGCAAAATCTCAGGGTACAAAATAAATGTGCAAAAGACAGTTGCATTCCTATACACCAACAAGCAGGCAGAGACCCAAATCCCAGTCACAATAGCCACACAAAAAAATGAA
>CAUYQG010129328.1:0-15746 GCA_963574415.1 Tarsius wallacei
GCTGGGCTCCGGCAATCCTTCCGCCTCAGCCTTCCAAGTAGATGGAACTACAGGCACGCGCTAATTTTTTGACTTATTGTAGAGATGAGGTCTCGCCAAGTTGCCCAGGCGGGTCTCGAACCCACGGGCTCAGGCAATCCACTCACCTCAGCCTCCCAAAGCGCGGGATGACAGGCTGAGCCACCGAGCCCAGCTACCCCTACTTTTCTGCAACTCTCTTAAAACATGATGCCTGGAACCAAACACTATTACAGAACTGGCTCAACCAGTTCATGCACAGTAGGGACTCTGATGTTCTGTGTCCTGAACTATTGTATTGGCATGACAAAGATTTCTTTAGCATTTGGCAATTATCTCTCACCATGTCCTCATATTAAGTTTTGATCAGTTAAAATCCCTAGATCATTTCTACATAAATCTCTATGAAATCAGGTTTCCCTTACTGATTTACAATTTATGTTTTAAATAATTAATATATAAGATCTTTCATATATTCCTATTATACTAACTTAATGATTTTTAAAAAACCATTGTTTTAAATCTCAAGTTTGCCATCTAAAGTATTAAATATTTCTCCTAGCTTTGTGTCATCAGAAAATTTCAAACACATGCCTTGTATATATTCTTTCAAAGCTGTGGACAAATACATTAAAAAGGACAGGGCTAAGGACCAAAAACAATTTAGTTAAAACAATAAAGATGTGGCAAACTACTAGAGACCTCTCTACAGATTAATGCTAACACATTTTTTAAGCTATTATGTAAAACGTATTAAATATGTTTTGTTTTAGTCTCTGATCTCACTCTGTCACCCAGGTTAAAGTGCAACGGCACAATCACGACTCACCACAGCCTAGACCTGCACACCACCACACCTGGCTAATTTTTTTTTCTTTTTTTAAAGACAATGTCTTGCTATGTTGCCTAGGCTAGTCTCAAACTCCCAGGCTCAAGTGATCCTCCCACCTCAGCCTCCCAAAGTGCTGAGAATACAGGCATGAGCTACTGCACCTGGTCCCTTAAATATATTTTATTTAACTATTTGTAAATCCATTTAATTATACTCTCTGAGACTTAACTCTATCTTATCCACAAAAATAATATAAGAAAATTGGAATCTGTCAAAAACTTCCTTGCACTGATAAAGGACTTTGGCAAAGTCTCAGGGTACAAAGTAAACATGCAAAAAACAGTCACATTCTTAAAAAAAAAAAAAAGAAAGAAAGAAAGTTTGGGTGGCAGATCTTGCTGAAATTCAGAATCAACATGCCCAGAATAATATTTTTAAGATAAGATTAGTTTAATATGTCTTAATTTAAGTGAACCTACTAGTAATCACGTCTAGTAATCACTGTTACCTGTTTTTAAAAAAATACAGTCATCTGTTAAATGACCTTTTTTAACATTTATCGGAAATCAAGGTGTCCACTTCTGTGCAGCAAGTTGCGGGAGAGTAACAAGAGGTGTCAAGAAAAGAGTTTCCAGCCTAGTCAAAGCACAGTAAAGTGCTGAAAACTGTTCTGTAAGCTGATGATGACTATGCTGGATTTGGGTTAACTACTCAAGAGTTGGGCTAGAAAGGAAGGTTGAGGGTACCGTCAATCACATGCTTTTCTAAAAATTAAAAGTAAAATAAAATAACACTTGAAGAAAATTAATAAGGAAGATTAAAGCTAAGGAGAAAAAACAGTTAAAGGATCGCAATTCCTAGTTCTGCATTATATTTTCCTTCTAAGTTAAAACTAAAACAGAGGTTCAGCTGACATCTTGCTAAAAGGACAGATACCAGATCTGTAACAGTCAAAACCATGGCAGGAATTATAAACCCTCTTACAAAATTGAATTCCATGTAGGTGAAGCACCAATTTTGTGGTATAAAGTGATAATGCCAAACAGAAACTATGACAATTTTCTACTATTTTCTAAGTTTGACATATAGCTGTGATTGTGTTTTCTCCTACTGGCTGTTATAATTTAGTCACAGATTATACAAACCCTCACTGCTTTGCCTGGGAACAAGGAGCAAGGGCTCCCCCTCCTGGAGAATCCCTGGACACATCTACCTTTGTTTTTCAACCAAAGTAAAACGTTTTCATTTCTACTGCTCTGTCCAAGAATATGAATACTGTATTGGTGAAACCTTAAGTCAGGCACATTAACATTTAGTCATTTCATTCATGCTGCCTAGGGGATTACATTAAAATTTTAGTACAACTCATTCCATAATATAGCACAGAAGATCTTCACCACTATCCTCTCAGTACTTTTCCACCATGGACTACTAGAAATATCTCAGTACAGAAGAAAAGGCAGAGCAAGAAGAGGAAGAGGGAATGGCACCTGAAGAATCCGTATAGCATCTCTGATCTGATAGAAGCCATGATTCTAGTTTGTTAGCCAGGTGGGCTGATGAGAAAGGCTTAATTAAGCACAGTCACAGGTGATGCCAGATCAGGGCAGGCCTCCCACATAGTGGAAAACAGCCTGCCCCTGGAGGAACTTAAGGAACCCCTTCCAAGAGGGAGAAAGGCAAAGCTGAACTGAGGTCCATTACTCCTCCAAGACTGACTCATCCGGTAAATGCATCTCCCATGTGGTAGAGTGAGTACAGGGGCTAGGATGAGGACAAAGCATCGCTTCTCTAAAATATTTTAACAGGGGAGCCCCGAGGTGAACAGATGATGGCACACGTGGGAATCCAGAAGGAGGACTGGACTGTGAGGCTGGACAATCAGGGACAGCACAAATGGACTAGAGAGAAAAGTTCCCTGGAATACAGACTGAGGATTTTCATCATTACAGTAAAGACTAAATTCGGTAAGTGAAGGGGAATTGCTGCTCAAAGGTTTTAAGCAAAGAAGTAAACGCGATGAGATTTTTGTTTTATTATTTTATTTTATTTTTTAAAGAAAGAAAAAGTTTATTTAAAAGTAAATTAGAGAGAGAAAGAGAAGGGAGAGAGAAGATTCACATCCCCAAGGTGGGGGAGGGGCCCAAAACCAGGAAGCGTGGCGACAGCTGTAGCTCAAAGAGCACATGGCCACACCAGAGAGATTTTTATTTTAAAAGATCACCCTAGTTAGATAGAGAACAAATTGGAGATGACACAAGGATACATGTGAAAGAGCGATGAGGTCTTTAAATTAGTCCAGTTGAGAGATAATAGACAGCTTGAACCAGGGTGGTGGCAGAAGGAATGACAATAAATAATAATAATAATAATCGACACTTATCAAGCACTTACTATGTATACTAAGAGCTTCATATTTTATACCTCATTTTATCCCCACAACATCCTTATGAAAAGATTATGAAATAGGTACCATTACATCCATTCTGTAGAAGGGAAATCCAAAGTTCAGAGAGACAATGTAATTTACACAAAGTTACACAGCTTGTAAGTGGTGGAAGAGCAGAAAATTGAATCTGGATATTCTGCAGAGTCCACCCACTGTGCTGCCCCAATTCACTACCAAG
Source organism: Tarsius wallacei (assembly GCA_963574415.1). Classification (NCBI taxonomy): domain Eukaryota; kingdom Metazoa; phylum Chordata; class Mammalia; order Primates; family Tarsiidae; genus Tarsius; species Tarsius wallacei. The sequence continues at coordinate 3,478 of CAUYQG010129328.1, forward strand.
CAAGCATCTCTTCTGCCTTCAGAGTCTTCAGCTCTTGCTCTCTCCTCCAGTATTCATTTCAAGCTTGCTGCCACTTCCTTGCCAAAGGAAGTTCAGTATATATACCTCTTCCTCTCTAGTCAAACCCCTCAGTCAGAGCCCTGGTTATCTATTGTCTGATGTGTGATTGTAGCTTCCTTAGAGCCCCTTTCAATTCCCCTCAGGAGTGATTCTCTTGGCCCCTGACAAAGCTCCATGCAGACAAATAGTATAGATAACTATTCCCTTACTTCAGCTTCCAACAGAAGCAGCAGGGACCACAGTCCTATATATTTCCAACATTGACGTCTTGGTGGGGAGGAGGGGAGAATAAAGTTAAAATAACAAACCCTTCAGAGATGCAACAAATAAAATACTAATAAAATAGGAAACATTATTTTTTTATAATGAGATTCTTATACATACAATGTAAGCACATTGCTTAAGAAAACTAAGCAAATGAAAAATAACGAACACTGCTAAATTTGCAAACAGAGCATTTGGGGAGTTTGCCTCCATTTTTCTACGGGCAAAATGAAGCTAATAACATTTCTCAAATATATAGAACTGTCATAGAGATGAGATCATCAATGTAAAAGCATTTTTGCTAAATTGAAAGAATTATACAAATACAGGATTTTTGTGAGCTACCCCCAAATAATCCAAGTGGATCAATAAATGCAATGTACTAGGCAGGATAAACTGGATAGTAACACACAGCTCCAAAATCCTCATGGCTTAACACAATAAGAGTTTATTTATTGCTCGTGCTACTTGCCCAACCTGAGTCTGCTCATCAGTTTCTCATGAGGGACCAGCCACCACCTCAAATGCTTCCAGGTGAAGTACCAGAAGGAAAGAGAAAGCCCTGAAGAGTCTCACACCCATATGTAATGCTTCAACCCAAATGCTCACAACTCATTGGCCAAGGGCCACTATGTGTCGAAAACTCAAAAAGCTACAAACATTAAAGCATATCACTAATGGCTACCACAACCAGAGATGGAAACTAACCTAATATTTTGAGAGTGTGAGACACATCTGCTACAATAAAAAAATATCAAAAGCCAAGCTCCGTGCTTTAAATTCAGTCCTGTTAATGCCAAGTGTAAGACTATTCTCTCTCCCCCTCAGCAAGCAGTGCTCCAAATTTCTTAGCCTGTGATCTGGATGAGTTCAACTCCCATCTATAACTTCAAGCCCAGATTAATTTAAGCCAACTACACGGCCCATCCTCCTAACTAAAATTCTGAGTTCAGAGGTTAGCACATGATAATGTCATTTCTGGAATTTGCTGGAAATGTAGGCTTTTCTTTCCTGTTGCATTCCAACCTGGAAGCAAGTAGCCCTAGGGGTCACTAACAGCATCTTGGGGCCATGAGAGGGGAGGCTTCAAAGAACAAACTCTACACTGAAGATGTGGGGCTGAGAAATGCGGAGAAAGAAACTAGACCAAGCCTCTCCTGAGGCTAGCTCTGACTCTAGACCTTTCAGTTATATGATCGGATCATTTCATTTATTGTCTAAGTCAATTTGAGTTGGTTTTTCTGTTACTCCCAAAAACCAGATAAGAGTGTTAATAATATAAGCAAGATCAGTTTACATTTGGTTATAATAGTTTGTATCTCTAAGATTGCCTTAAAGAATGCATCCCAAAAGTCCAAACCTGAATGAGCTCAGTGATTGTCCAGGGACATTGCCTAAGTCTATGAATCCCACAGGCCAAGCCCCAGGAGCTTTGCAATGAGTACCACAGTTTCAACACTATCAAAAAATCTTCCCACATTTGATGAGACATGTTTATGTCATTACAACTACAAAAAAGTAACTTTCAGGAGCTTGAGAGGGAAAATGCTTAGCTTTTCTTGCCACAAGAGGAGGCAAATATAGTACTGATATGGTACAATCTAGATTCCAGAGAAATAATCCTGACTATTACAGGAGAGAGTATCTCTAAAGTATAAAATAAATACCACAGACCAATTGCATAAAAGAGGAAGTGGCCAAAAGGCATTTGCACCACTCAGGAAATAGATGTGAAACATACGTGTTTATGCAAGGATCCCAGAAGAATGCATGTATGGCGCAAGGGGGCCTGGAGATTAGACATCTGGTGCCTCACTGTTAACAGGCAGAACTCTTGGTAGTTCTTCAGTATTCATCGAATGTTGCCTAGAGTCCACAACTTTCAGGGTTGAGAAGAAAGGAGAGGTGAGAACTCTCCTTTGAACACTGCTAAGGAAAGATCAACCACAGAAGAAGCTTTACAGAGTGTTGTCAATAAGTACTGGCTACAATCTTCATCATCACCACGACCATCACCATCTTGACATTCACCTGAGCCTGGGCTCCTGGCTGTGAGCAGAAAACATGTATGGGGAGGGAAAGGGCGGAGGACACATTTTCCCCAACATTCATCCATTTGTTGAGGGCGTTGTATGTGTCAGGCACTACATTACTGGTCCAGGACTACAGATGTGAATAAACGAAGTCCCTACCCCCATAGACCAAGTTTGCATTTTAGCTGTGGGGAGAGAAGTAGGAACAAGCAGACAACAAACTTGTAAAATGATGACACAATTTTTTTAAAACCATCAATGCTATGGAAAACAGTGAACAATAGAGCAGGATCACCTTGCCTGCCAAGACTCCCTTAGGAATCCTTCTTGCTTGACTTTCTAGGCTAATGCAATGTCAAGATTACCCTACCTGATGAGAGGAGGGAGGATATGTGTCCCCAAGGGTAATGGTTCCCCCAGAGGTTCCCAAAAGAATCCTTTGGGCTATCGGGGGGAAAACTGTGTATTTTAACTAAAAATTTAAAAGTTAAATGACTAATGTTTAATGTACTATAGACAACATATGTATATACATATCTATAGTAAAGACAATATATTATACAATACATATATTATCTATAGCAGATGACATGTGTACACTTGTATATATGTATGTACATATATCTGTAGTAAAGATAATATTTGTACATATGTATATATACACACATACAGATTTAATTTCTTTTTATAACTTGGAAGCATGTTCAAAAACTTTGAAGACTGTGGCCAAAACATCATTATGGTCAAAGGAACTGAGTAAGAACCACGTGTCACCAAAACTTGGGCAAAAAATGGAGAATTGTGACTTTCTATATAATGGCTTCTCTGCGTCATGCAATGACACCAGCTAACAGGTATTGTCTCCTACAAATGCCAAGCACTATGCTGAGCTCTATACATATATCATCTTCAGTAGTCCTCAAAAAAATCCAGTGAGCTGTTACTATTGCAGTCACATTTTACGGATGAGGAAACTGAGGTTTAGAGCAGTTTTGACAGTTTTCTATAAAAGCAATGCTCAGCAGAAACCTATTTTCTTCCAAAGGGCATATGTTTCCCAGGAAATGAGTAAGAAACTATGAGTCTCTAGACTGCCTTTTGATTAATGGACTCACTGACCTTCATAGGACATCCTCCACTCTGGTGAAGGAACACAACCTCTCTAAACTCACGCACAGTGAAAAGCTCACATTAATTCAATCAGCTAAACAGTCACTTCCAGTGCTTTCAATCTAGGGAGAGCACTGCTGGGGCTTATCTAGGGAGCTCATTTCCCATCTAGACCTCAGAGACAGTGACCCAGAAAGCTTCCCGGCCTCTGTCTCCCTGCAAAGCCAATTTGCCTGACAGTGTCACAAACTTTATTCTCTTTTCCACCCTCAGGCTTTAATTTTATGTTCCAGTGTCTGAAAGACCGTTCTAGAGCTAATAAATGGCCTGTGAATAGCAATTTATCTACAAAGAACTAATTTTGGACAATCACCAGGGGAACAAATTAAATTTCCCTCTGAGATTAATTTAATCACACAATTTTTTTTTTCTCCAGGGTGTTTAGATGCATACAACATTTCAGATAGTTCCAAACAAAATATTAGCTCTTCTTTTGTGACATCTGAAAAAGACTCTTAAGATCATACAAAAAGACCTAGTATATGCTTTTGCCAGAGATAAGAGGAAGGTTACAAAAGGAAAACATACAAAGAGGAAAAAATAAAGCAAATGTTGTATTTCAGTGGGATTTTCATGGGGCTTCCCTAATGATGTGTTGCCTTCTATTTCTGCTTTGCCAGAGCTCAGCTATGACTCCCCCTTTTAGATTCGGCATCTGCTGAGGAGTAGGTCCTCAGCTTTGGTCCACTGGTCTATCTCAGTCTGAGCTTTAAAGGACTTCAATGAGCAGACTGGGCATTTCTTCGAGTTGGTACAGGGGCTAGCCAGCTCAGGCCCCTTTCTCGAACTACAAGGGAATCTTTGGGCAGCATAGTGCAGAAGAGCTGCTTTGTTTATTAGGTCTAATAAACCATGTTCACATTGCCGTGCAGTCTGGGAACTAAGCCAAATTTCAGGCAAGACCTCAGTGTTTACGAAAATAACAGAGGCACAATGGAAAAGTCCAGGCACCCATAAAGCATTTCCCAAAGGGTCAAGCGGTTATAATAACACACTCTGAATACTCTAAACCTTCCTAGGACTCTACCTCTTACACTAGAGTTCTACACAAATAACATCACCTCAGGGGTAGCTATGCAATTTTTTCCTAAAGCCCTGGGGATCAGATGGAAAGTGCATGCAGCTCTGAGGCCCCACCATGGCAGGATGCTGGAGCAACTGGGACTCTGCCCCACTCATGGAGATATTCTCCTGCACCAGTCCTAGCCTTTCCTGGTCTCCAAGCCCTTTGTAGCTAGGATTGGGAAATAAATGTATATTCTGACAAACCCACAACACCTGGCTTCGTGTTTTTGGTTTGTCGAATGGCTTTTGTTTGGGAGGTGAGATGTTGAGAGGGAGAGAATAGAGGACTGGCTGGGAGCTAGGAAAGGAAAATTCTCTTCATGGGGCAAGTGGGGGTGCGCAGGAGAAAAAGAATTTAAAAGCATCTTCTGCTGTTAAAACATGAAGAAAATAATCATAATATAAAGTGTCTATATCATGCACAAACGGTTTAATAAGTTTTCACCATATTTGGAGGTTATGCTTGAGATGGTCTGAGTTAAATAAAGACTACCCTAAATTTGCTTTTGGAGGCTGCCAATGGAGCTTCCTAATAACATACATAAAAATAGGCAATTGTCTTCTGTGGGAGTTGACACAGAGATTCAATTAAAAGCCCATGTGAGTGCCGAGGCGGGCAAGAGCTGCCCCAGCATGAACAGAGGAAACGCACAGTAAGTCGCCAATCAAAACTCACCAGGACAGATGCTCTAAGTCACTAAACTGATTTGCAGCTGAGCTGCTTCTCACAGGAGCAATTCTAAGTACCAGGCTCCAGGATAAGGATGGGATTTATTTCTGTGATAGTTAATGATCCATCAGAGCATCACTAGGGAAGCCCAGCTAGGAATAACAGTGAATATACGAAGCTGCTTTGAAACATAGCAGACCAGATCCTTTCCCCTATTTCCTGAATGAATGAATAAGCAAACAAAAAAAACAAATGAACGAACACATGAATGAATGAGGGACTTCAGGCCGTAGTTCTCGAAACTTCTCTACCATCTCATCCCTTTTCCTTCATATTCCTCTCCCCCAGTGCATTCCTCTTCCATATTCTTCCTCCTGATTCATGTATGCAAGTAGATGGTTTTCAGAGGAAGAAGCCAGAAAAGTGGGTGGGTTTGGAGGAACAGAATCAGGAGGTATTTCAGGGGAATAGACAACTGTGCTCTATGTTCCTCCCATTGAGAGGGTTGACAGGGGTGCTATAAATCAGCAGTCCCTAACCTTTTTGGCACCAGGGACCAGTTTCGTGAAAGACAATTTTTCATGGCGGAGGTGGGGAGGAAGTGCAATCAAACCTCACTGCTAATGTTAACCTGTATTTGAAGCTGCTCCCCAGTGCATCACTGCCTCAGCTCCACCTCAGATCACAAGGCATTAGATTCTCATAAGGAACACACAACCAAGATCCCTTGCATGTGCAGTTCACAGTATAGTTCATGAATCCAATACTTTTTTTCAGTTGTTTTTTTTTTAATTTAAAAGATGTAGGGTACAATTCAGGATTAGGTAGATAAGTGGTCATTGTCCAGGTAAAGTTTGGGCTTCCCTTTCATCCCTTACTGATGTTACTTGCAGTGCCCCACTACTGCCAACCTTTTCCTAATCTAATGCCAACCCTCATTCATTCATTCGTTCGTTCTTTTGTTTGTTTATTCATTCATTCAGGAAATAGGGGAAAGGATCTGGTCTGCTATGTTTCAAAGCAGCTTCGTATATTCACTGTTATTCCTAGCTGGGCTTCCCTAGTGATGCTCTGATGGATCATTAACTATCACAGAAATAAATCCCACCCTTACCCTGGAGCCTGGTACTTAGAATTGCTCCTGTGAGAAGCAGCTCAGCTGCAAATCAGTTGCATTTCCTCTGTTCATCTGACAGCTGATGGAGCTCAGGCAGTAATGCGAGCAATGGTGAGCAGCTGTAAATACAGATGAAGTTTCACTGGCTCACTCGCCGCTCACCTCCTGCTGTGGGGCCCGGTACCTAACAGACCAGTACCGGTCCATGTCCTGGGAGTTGGAGACCCCTGCTATAAATGAGACAAGGGATTTGAAGGGGTGGAAGAGGCAAAAACTAAAGATTTGTGGCCTAAGCTATTTTTTAGAAACTGGTTTTTCCAAAATGGTTAAATGTTTATATTTTTAACAAGGTATCAAGCCCATTTTATATAGTCTCTTCCCACAATAGAGGTGGAATACTGTAAAATGATTTGCCTATACCCTCAGAAAGGAAAGAGAAACCAAGAAAGGCTAAAAGCATTTGCACAGGCCGAGCCAAAGCCATGGCCCACAGTATCCCCTGGGTTTCTAGAAAATTTTCTGATTCCAAAACTAAAGAAAAACCCCCACTAGGAAGTAGGGAAGGAGAGAAGACAGACAAGCCATAAAGAAAGGAGCATATATAACAAGACAAATCACTTCAAATCTTAAACTTTAAATGCGCAGATTAAGTAAGAGCCTCCTTGCAAACTTTGTTTCAGGAAAGCTTTAAGTCCTTCTTAAAGATATTTTTCCCAAAAAAATCCAAGTTGGACTCAGCACAATAAAATAATAATCCAGTTAAATAGTACTTGAGTGAGTGCTAATTGTCCCAGGAGATCACTATCAGGAAAAAGTGAGGACTTGGAGTCCTGAATCTGAAAGGGGACTCCCTATTCTATCAAGTAACCTTTCTCTTATTCTCTCCAAACCTAAGCCCCCCCATGTAAATTTGCATGACAATATTGACCACACAGAGTATCAAAAATTAAATGAGATAATACATGTAAAGTACTTAGCACTCTGCTTAATAATCACTTTTTTTTCCTTATGTCTTTGCTTTTGCCAAAATCTTCAGGGCACTACCAACTAAAAGGAGAAGAGGATCAGTCCAGTGCTTCTGAAACTCAGATATATATATAAATTATGTGAGGGTTTTGTCAAAATGCAGTCATACATCTGTAGTTTTGTGGTAAGGCCTGAGAGTCTGCATTTCAACAAGCTCCAGGTGAAACCAGGGATGCTTGGTATATGGTATATGGTCTGAAGGCCATAATTCAAGAAGCAAAATATTAAATAGCCTCTAAAAGTTTTGATAGACACAAATTGCTGTAATATAGGAAAGTTGCACACAATGCTTTAAAAGCCTATATAATTAAACTAAATTAGTAAAAATTCAGAACAGTCCCATTTGTGCACAGATGATGAACCTTGAGAGGTATTGGAGTTCCTTAGTAAATCATGAAGTTGAATCAGCATCACAGGTGAAACACTGAAATGCCTTACTCCAGGACTTATGTTAGAAAGATAATGTGTCCTTTTGACTCAGCTGAAGATATGTTTCTGGACTTCTCCTTCAATCCTTTAAGAAAAATACATGGAATGGGGGGGAAAGCATTGAAAAACCAGATATTTTTCAATTCATTTTTAATTTAAGCTCTGGCAAAACAAAAAAGAAAATCAGATCAAGCATTTAGTTGGAAAACAAAATAACTATGGAGGAAATTCCACAGGTATGTGGAAGCAAGAAGGAACATGGCAGTCTGAGGAAAAAGGATAAGGGTCAGAAGGAATTTTTCTTTTAAAAAAAGTACATAGCCAAAATATACAGGCATCATTTGCACAGACAGTAGCATATAGACTCTGAATGGTTTCAGAAATTTATTTAAAACTATTTGTTGATAAAACATAAATTCAGAACTATTTCTAACATCAAAAATCTTAAATACTGATTTTTAGTAAGCATATAGATAAAATTCACATTTGAATTAAACAAAAATTTAACTGCCTTTTATACTTAAAGCTTTCGATTCCAGTATACCCCAGAAGTACTTTTGAATAAGTTCATCATTGTCTTTAACCAGTTTAGGTCAGCATAGAGGTGACTGACCTTTCCTTTGTGAGTAGCCAAATGGTTCCCCTAATCCAGACAGGAATTCAAAGTGCAGTACAAATTGGTAGGTTTCCAAACCAAGTCAGATCATTTTTACACTAGATAAGGCAATGTGGTAATTTACCATTCTTTCATATTTTTTAAAAGACATTTGTTACCAATATGAACAACTTTAAAAAATACATGTATCTCTTCCTATTAATAGAAAATTGTCTTCCTTACCCAGATATAATGAAATGTTAATTATAAGTCTAACACCACTCATTTTCATACTTAGTTTTATAATGTCTTATACTGTTATTTCATTTATGCACATGAAATCTCAGAATCCCAAGATCCTGAAGAACTGTGCCCTTATTTTACATTTTTTTTAAGTGTCTAGAGCACTTAACAAAGTGACAAACAATAATTACTCAATACATGGCTGATAAATGCAGTCAGAAAAAAAAACAAAATAATACATGGGGGAAAGCAATTCCATTTATAAGAAAATAACATGAGCTAATATAATTGTAACTCGCAGCACAATCCAATAATTTTTAACACATCACCTACAGAAGTACTTTTGCCAAAGAAAGATAGGCACTAGCATAAATATGTTTTTCACATTATTTAGCACTGCATACAGCTCATTAATTTTCTTATATCAGAATGCAAGAGAGAAGGAAAAAATCAATTATTCCTTTAGCTTATTTTCTCACCTAAAAAAGTCTGAACAATGCTTTCTCTTCAAAACATTGTAAAGAAGTTCAGCCTGTTAGTGCTTCTAACCTCAAAAATGTCTTGCTTAGGACAATGGCATTTTTGTGGCATTTGGTCTACAAGAGTCTCTGAAACATCGAACATAGTACTAAGTGATTTGCAAGAATCATAAAAACGTTACTTGAGGGAGAGAAGGTGGGTAAGGAGGAAGTTTAGAGAGATCTCGTGGCTTCTTCAGTTCAGCATGTCAAAGAGCCATATTTTGGGGTATGGGTTTCAGTCCCCAACATAAGGATAAGAAATTTAGCATATATCACAAAGAGGCATAGTTGCCTTTATAAGAAGAACTATGAACAAATCTTTGACTCAAAGTCAATATAAAGATTTAGTTAACTAATCCCCAGTTTCAATCAGCCATTTCTATAATTCAAGCAAAGAACAGTGCCTGAAATTTTAACTAACAACTAACAATACGAGGTTAAGAAACCTCATATCCCCTGCATAAAAAAGAAAATAATTTTCTAAATGACTCCATCCAATGTATCAACTATTTACTCAGTTTACGTTTTTCACTCTATACCAGCATAATACCCATGGTAAATTTCATATTCTGAATCCTGTACGGCCTTTCACTATCTTCTGCCATGTCTTCCTGTTATAACTCAAGGAAGGCAAATTTCCATTCTCCCCCAAATCATCTATAATAGGGAAAGAAAAACCTGCTTTAAAAACTACAAAATAGGAATTCCCAAGGAATCTATCAAGATAGAAGAAATCTAACTAAAATTAATTGGAGGGCAATCTATGGTTACATGGCACCTCTACTACTCTGTCCTGGCACTAACTGTAATCAGAAGAATAGGGTATTGGTTTTCTTGATCATGGAGAAAACATTTTAAGTAACATCATAAACCAACATTCTCTATAACTTAGGCTTATGTATAAAACATAAGTGAGAAATGGTTAACATGGACACACCTATGTCATTTACATTTAAATAAAAAATGAATTGATTAGAGTAGAGTATTCCACTCATGACCTCATAGCCATACTAAAGGCTACTCTGCCCAGCCAAGAACCAAATCCCAGCTCCAGTGTAATACAGGGAAGAGTATGACTTACAAGCAGGAAAGCAGTAAGTAAAGAGAGGCCTAGCCATTCACTAGCCATGTAACATGAAATCTCTTTCCTCATTTATAAAATGGAAATACTATCATACACTGCTTTATAAGGTTGTTTTAAGGATAAAATAAAATCATGTATTACCAACTGTCTAGCACAGTGCCTGGCCAATAGTAGGTAAATAGAGATTTTTTTTTAAATCACTAATTGCTTGTTTTTAATTCAAAGATTAAGCCCACAGTCATTAAAGTCATATATTTATTGAAGTATTTCATGTATAATTGCTTTTTTCACTTCTCTAATTATAATTTCTTTAAGCTCTTAAAACATAGACTGTATTTGATCTTGAAAGGCTGATGCAGAAGGATTGCCTGAGCCCAGCAGGTCGAGGCTGCAGTGGCCGTGAGCGTGCCACTGCACTCCAGCCTGGGCAACACACAGTGAGACTCCAACTTAAAAAAAAAAAAAAGACTCACCAGGGAAAGTTTTTTAAAAAATGCCTGGACTCCACTTCTGATTTAATTGGCCCATTGCTTTAAATATCAGTGAAAATGCAGAAGATACACTAAGTCTGAATATGACACAATAATGAAAGTGATAGTTTAATGACAGAATAAATCCTGTTATGTGCAAAGCCCTGTGACAAGCAACATATAGAGATAAATGTGACACAATCTTTGTCATTAACAATAAAAATTAAATTAATATGAGATTAATAGAAATCAAGAATCACTGAAAAGACAGTACAATCTTAGACTGAATTAATAATTCTTTCTCTACTTCAAGATGGTCAAACAACTTCTAGAATATTGTGCTTGACTTTGGAGCAATCCAGTTTAAAAGGTTATAGAAAAGCTGAGGTTCTTTGAAAGGAAAGGGAATAGCAGATGATTGTCCAGGAGATTAGTCTACTCAATGGATTTATGTTTGATATTTTAAATACAAGTATCAGAAGGGTTGTCACATGAAACAGGAGACATGTTTGCTCTGCTTTGGCCTCCAAAAGAAAGCTAAAGCCAATGGATAATAAAGCAAGAGAATAGCAACTCAGTTAAATTGATTTATTTAAATTGTATAGTAATCAAAACTATCCAAATACAGAAAAGGCTGTTTGGGGAGGTAGTGAGTTCTCCTACTCTAAAGGGATATAAAGCCGGGCTCAGTGGCTCAGCCTGTAATCCCACGCCTTTGGGAGGCTGAGGTGAGTGGATTGCCTGAGCCCACGGGTTCAAGACCCGCCTGGGCAACTTGGCGAGACCTCATCTCTACAATAAATTTTTTTTTAAAAAATTAGCCGGGCGTGGTAGTGCGCACCTGTAGTTCCAGCTACTTGGAAGGCTGAGGCGGAAGGATCGCTGGAGCCCAGCCGGTCAAGGCTGCAGTGGCCGGGAGCGGCCACTGCACTCCAGTCTGGGTGACAGTGAGACTCCAACTCAAATAAATAAATAAACAAATAAATAAATAAATAAAGGGATGTAAGTATGGGCAGAATATGTAACTGGTTAAAATTCTGTATAGAGCATTGGATGGAAAAATTTTAAAGGATAATTCCACCCTGAAATTCTACAAATGTGCTTAAGCTAACTTCCTTAACAGTATCAAAGAAGTTAGGTCTTTCTTTTTGTATTTCTTCCCTTCACTTTTGAAAAATTGGTGCAGAATTATGTCACCATTTACAACATATATAGATGACAACTGAACAGCCACACCTGGAATAATTCGGCTTAGACTCACAGCAAGCTCGACAATCAGGTAGCGAACGGAAAACCCAGAGGAATCAGAGCTGCTGGGGACGTCAAGTCAAACATATCAGCAGCTAGAGATTTTGATCACTGATCTAGACATGTAAATCTGATTGATGTCTATTGCTTAATTCCTCAAAGAACATTCTCTCAATGATGCCCACTCTCACCCATCCTTTTCAACATAGTTTTCGGAAGTCCTAGCTAGAGCAATCAGACAAGAGAAGGAGATCAGGGTTATCCAAATAGGAAA